>BLKR01004882.1:0-95455 GCA_011170035.1 Teleogryllus occipitalis | reverse complement strand
ATTTTGATGCCAGATTGTTTCAAAATGAATAGCGGGGTTTTAAAGTGTTATAATATTTATTACATCAGGCTTGCAGCCGCGGGTGATATATCAAATGATAGAGGAACTCAAACAGTTTTACATAATAGCCTACAAGTGTTCAATGTGAGCACCCTTCGTTACTCGGCACACGTCAAGACGATATGCGAGTTCTTCCCAAACTTTGGTTAGTGTCTCATTAGTAATTGTCGCAACAGCTGTTTCAATCCTGTTCCTTAATTCGGGAAGGTTGGCTGGCATTGGAGGCACATACACTCGATCCTTAATAAACCCCCAAAGATAGAAATCACACGGCGTTAGGTCGGGTGACCGTGGAGGCCATGGGAAACAAGCGCTATCATTAGGCCCCTTACGGCCAATCCAGCGGTCGGGTACTGTGAGGTTAAGCCAATCGCGTACCTCGTTATGCCAGTGAGGCGGCGCACCATCTTGCTGAAAGATGAAGTTCTCTGGTTCATCCTGTGTCAGTTGAGGGAAGAGCCATAGCTGTAGAGTATCCAGATAAGAGTGACCAGTTACAGTTGCTTCACCAAAAAAGAAAGGACCATAAACTTTCTGTCGGGATATGGCACAAAAAACATTCAATTTAGGTGAGTCTCGTTGCACTTGTACCATCATGCGGGGATTTTGTGAACCCCAAATCCGAACATTATGGGTGTTTACTTGACCACTAAGGTGGAAGGTCGATTCATCACTGAATACGACAAGATCCAGAAAATTTTCATTGTCATTCAACAACATGTCGTTAGCAAAGTTGGCACGTAAAACATGGTCAGTAGGCTTCAGAGCCTGTAACAACTGCAAACGATAAGGACGTAGTTGCAAGCGTCGCCGCAAAACTCTCCAAACAGTCGTCACAGGAATTGCTAATTCACGACTAGCCTTCCGAACGGATTTCATAGGGCTACGCGTGAACGAATTACGCACTTGCTCAACGCTCTCTTCACTAGTTCTTGGTCGTCCCGTACTCTTGCCTTTACAAAGGCAGCCAGTGTCTTCAAACTGATGATACCATCTACGAATATTGTTATCACCTGGAGGATCACAACCGAACTTAATCCGGAACGCACGTTGCACAGTAACAACAGATTCCGTCTTTGCAAACTGTAAAACACAAAACGCTTTCTGTTCTTTAGTCGCCATCTTTGCTACTAGCGCTTTCTATCGGATTGCGGCGGAAACATTCCGCATTGATGCCAACAAACAAAACTGTTTGAGTTTCTCTTTCATTTGATATATCCCTTGTGGCTGTAAGTTTGATGTAATAAATATTATAACACACTAAAACCCCGCTATTCATTTTGAAACACCCAGTATATAAAAGGTAATGTCTTCGCTCCTCCTTCACCTGGAAAACCAGGAATGATTCGAAGATAAAACATAGAATATAAGAAATAAACATAGAATATAGAACTGAAAAGTTCTGAGAATAAATATGTTAGTATTCACTTCTTCACTAACTTAAAATACAGGTTTTCATTTCTGTGGGGCAAATTAAATCCCTGCTGGTCAAATTTTTAAGCGTTATCTGGTGGCAGTTTAAAACGTCAGTTTGAAAAACATTGTAAATTACTAAGACAAGAGTGTCTTCTAGTTGCGAGAAGTGATCTAATTCTGAATTATTTTGTCGGGACAATCAAGACAAAATTTAAATAATTCTATCAATTAACTGCAATGCATTTTCTTCGATTTTACTTTCAACACGAGACTAATGTTTCTTTTTTTCTTAATAATTATAGGTAATTGTAAAATAATAAAGTTGATGAATGTGAAATCTCTGAAAATACTAATTTTCTTTTCCCACAGGTCATCCAAATGTTCGATTATTCATCACTCATGGTGGCCTTCTCAGCACCCAAGAAGCAACTTATTTTGGAGTGCCTCTGCTGGTAATACCATTTTGGGCTGACCAAAAACAAAATGCATTGAAAGCAGAGGAAAGAGGATACGCAGTTCACTTGGACGTTCAGAACTTAACGGAAAAGGCACTAGATTGGTCTCTTAATCAACTGCTGACGGAATCACGGTAAATACATGCGACGTAACATTAAGTCTCCACACCAAAAAGGTGTGCACTGGAACTGCGTTTTGAGAAAAATAAAAAAATGTTTTTTCACAAAAAATGTTGAAACTATGGCCAACAATACAAATAGTGCCACAATTGGCACATACTTTCTCGCCTTTGTTAATGGTTATGTAAATACTATTCACACCATAATTTCTCTTTAAATTAACACATCTCGGTTATAAGTTTTTGTAAAACTCATTACAAATCGTGGAACGTTTGTTGCGAAAACTAAATATTTTCACCCAAAATCGACCCAAATTTGACAATTATAACTGCTTTTCATACAGCTAAATCATGTCACAACAATGAGACGTAATTCACAAAAATTCGTGACTCCCTACGCGGAATGCCATTGTTGCATTCCAATCTGATATTCTCTGAAGGCTAGCAATTTTTATTTCAAATAGGTTTTA
Source organism: Teleogryllus occipitalis (assembly GCA_011170035.1). NCBI lineage: Eukaryota > Metazoa > Arthropoda > Insecta > Orthoptera > Gryllidae > Teleogryllus > Teleogryllus occipitalis. The sequence goes on along the minus strand of BLKR01004882.1, from coordinate 92,935 downwards.
AATCATTTCTGAAGGATTAATTTGCAAACGTAAAACAAAAGCTCGAATATAAGAAACGAACAAAGAAAGATGAAATAATATATAAATTCCAACTTACGTAGCATCTAAATGCCTAGAATAACTTCTCATATTACGTTCATGAATTCGGAGCGGGCAACAGAGTTTGATGCCAAATTACTAAAACATAATCATATTTTCGAAAACTTCAAAGTGACCTTATTTTTAAAGTTCTGTTTTGATGAACACATTTCATTAAAAATAAAATGTATCTTCAGTATTAAGTAGTGTGGGAGAAAAAAATGATAACCCACAAAATGCTTTCACCGAGAAAATTGGTTTCAAAGTTTAAAAACTGTCCTGTTTACAAACGGTTTACAAATTTATTTCTAAAAAAGTCGCCTTGGAAATTTGAAGATAATGTGTCCAAAAATGTATTAAATGGTGAAATACATTTTTAAAATTTTGTAATTTTTATGTGGGATATCAACATTTTCTATTAGGGCAATCTTTTACTTAAATATATTGTTACGCCACAACTAACAATTAATGTAGTTGAAAACAATACAAATACGAACATAATCTTTCAAAAATTACATTGTTTACTGCAAAATAATGTCACATGGAAATAAAAGATAAATGTTTGCAAAAGGATAATTTTTTCTCAACATCATCTTCGCAGAAAATTGAATTTTTTCAATTTTCAAAAATTAGGTTTCAATGAACATGAGACCTGCACCTTTCTCTTAAACGTCCTTCACACTGTCCAATAACAAAATTGAATCAAAATTTGAAAATGTTGAAAAAATCCCAAATTTTGAAAATGTCCCAGGGGATTCACAAAAGTACTCCCTCCCAAAATTAAAATGTAAGTCGGTTTCAAATTCAAGGGGCCACGACATCTGGCGATGGATTAGGTAAATTCAATTTTGAAGAAAATGCCTCTAGTTTTGTTCAGACAGACGTTCACGACGCACAAACATTCATTGTGGTTGTACCACGAGTTAAATTATTATTTTTTCCTAAATATAGCAACCCGGATTTATCTATTTTTCGTAACCAATGGGTTTGAAATAAAGAATTTTCTGCCGAAAATTCGTCGTTTTCTCGCGCAGCACTACATCACTTTTTCTCTACTTCGTAGCGATAAAGTCAAGATTGGAAGGGACTCTAAACGAGTCATTTCTAAATTGACCAACAGCGTCTAAAAAGACAAATGATAAAAATGTGATAGTGAGGCGTCTAGAGATGAGGAGTAAAAGAAGCACCGAGGAAGGGGAAATAGGCGAACAAGAACAAGAAATAAACAGTCAATACAAGTGGCAAAACTACCAAAATCATGGGTCAATCCATTTAATTATTCCCGAAACGTATTTTAATTTTGTCAAAACATTACCATAAGCGTTGGTGAAAATATCTGATTCCATATTCGCATTGGTCAATCTGTTAAATTTTATTACTTAAGATCTCAGAAATCAATCAAGAGTATTTCCTAGATTCATTTTCTAAGATGCAAGGTATTTGGAAACCAAAATTTTGTAATGTATTCACCCTGTGGTGAGAAATATAATTTAATTTTGCAGGGGAAACTTTGTTACTTTCATGTTCTGTCATCCTCTACTTAAGGCGACTTTTGCTTTGGCCTGCACACCAAAATGGGCAGTCTAGGCAGATAACAGAGTAAACCAAGTTCTCTTTGTCTAAAAGATGTCTCTACTGATCGGAAAAAACACGGAAATCTGCCCATCAGAACAGCCGGTTGCTAGAATTGTCCTCCAGACAGAGACCAAGCTGTGTAGCTAGTGTCGAAAATGCTGCAAACATCGGGACTCGAACCCCCGCTCAGAGTCACTGCGGTGACATCAGTTGATGCCCTGAGCCACCTTGCCGGTCCAAAAAACTTCAGGTCATCCAGTACGTCGGACAGCTTAGGTGGCTCGAGTGATGTTACTGCACTTCCTCTGACCGGGTGGGTACCTTCCATGTAAAAACATGTTCTACACATTCAGGACTAATGACCTTTGGAGTTGGCGTCCCCGGAATCACTATCAATCAACCTATCAACCAAACAGCTGTCAGTCCGTCTGTGGCCAACTGTAGCTCGTAAACCGTTCAACCGATTTTCTCCAAAATTAATATTTCCTGATATAGCTGAACGGACGGAAGGCTTTGGGAGTTTCTAACGTAAATTTTGAATTTTGCTGGTTTTTTACATGAATCAAGCATTTTCCTTTCTATGCCTCTGACCGAGATCGATCCATAGGGCTTTTGTGTGGAGAAGTGGTTTATGAGTGCTGACAAGTTAACTCTGAGGAACTGAAATCGGGTCTCGAAACAGAAAAAAATGTTTCTGGTTGAAATCACTTTTGCTGGTTTACGTAGTAGTATATACTGCGGAGCATTTATAACAATTGCGAGAAAGTATGTGCTTTGGCAGCACTGCCAGTTGTTCTTTACGCTACCGTGCATCAAGTTGCAACGGTGTTCACCGGTATCCGCTTACGTTCCATACTAGAACCAGAAGCCTGTCCGCGCTCAAGAGCTTTAGTATATTAATTTGAGAACATAACGGTACCAGGTTTAAAATTTAACAGTGGCTGTAAAAATATGATGAAATAACAATGTTATCAATTTTAAACTGACTAATGTTAATTACTGTCAAAAAAGACACTCCTCGCTGCAGCATTAAAATACTTTCTCTACACTACGCAGTAGTACACGAGAATGTAAAACACATGGTTCAGTACTGTGCTGGCAACTTGAAATTGACAATTACTGTGAAAATGGACCACTGAATTAACATAGAATTGTGTATTTTCAGATATCGCGAAAGAGCCATTCAACTGTCGAACATCCTCAGAGATCAACCGGAGACACCTCTGCAACGAGCGGTGTTCTGGACTGAATACGTTATTCGCCACAAAGGGGCACCTCACATGCGTTCTGCAGCCCTGAAACTAAATTTCTTCCAGTACTTCCTGTTAGATGTGATAGCAGTAATTCTCTTGGTGTCAGTCGTGTTCTTGGTGGTATCAGTCAAAATCAGTAAACTAATTTGTCGACGGATATTCGGCAAATCAAACCCACAAAACCAAACAAGACAAAAGAAGACCAATTAAAGAATCATAAGAAGTATCTTGTAAATATAAATATAATTTTTAAGCACTAGTGACAGAGAGATATTGCTTTTGTAAATAATTGTACTTTTGTTTCAGTAACTTTTGCAATAAATTAATAAAACGTGTTTTTTTATTTCAAGTGAGAGAATTTGTAATGTTGCCAAAAAATCGAGAATTTCAAAATATCCTCAGAATATGGGCCATATGAAAAATAAGATTTTGTTAAAAACTGCTTCAGATGTTTTCATAATCTTTTTGAAACCAATGACATTCAAACTTTTTTGAGTACGGAAGTGAACTTTCTTTTTAATTCCTGTACGTTAATCTATTTAAACAAAGTTAACGTATAAAATTTAAGGCTATTCCTCTTATTTCCGTAACTGGTAAATGATTGAAAATGAAAAAGTGCAACGGATTCGCGTCGCTCCGCAGCGAGGAGGGAGTGTGTGTTCAGTGCTCAGTCTGAAAACTTAGTATACTGATAAACTTTTTTTTTTTTTTTTAATTTATTTTTATCCGATCGACCATATGGCCTTACAGAAGTGAGAACATTATTTATTAATTAACATTATGGAAACTTCCTAAAGTTTTTTCGAGTGTTCTTACTCGGCAAGTAATATATAATATTGTAATTTGATTTTATTTTTTATTAGCTGTGGAAAGATTTTGAGTAAGGATTGGTATAGGTATAAAGGTTTGAAAGATTTTGTTGATTTTGTTTTTAAGGCGGTTTGAAAATGTCTTTAGGAAATCTAGATTTGATTCTGTTTGGGGAGTTTGCTTGTTGTCCTAGTTGAAAATGGGCTGTACTTGGGCAGGATGGTAAGAGATTGAAAAATTTGGAGGATAAGTTGATCAGATGATCAGTGATTGATGGTATTTGGAGTTCATAATGAATTTGTTTATTGGGTATAAAGCATGATGCGTTAATGAGTCTTCTGAGAAATTTGTTTTGGAAAGTTTGTAAAGCGTTTATATTACTGGGTGCAACGTTTATCCAGGCTGGACAGGCATATGTCAAGGTGGGTCTGATAATACTTTTGTAGAGGAGCAATTTAGTTTCAACTTTTAAAGTGGATGAGGAATTAATAAGTGGATATAATTTGACTGCTTTTGCTGTTGCTTTTTGTAATACTGCCTTAATGTGTTGCTTCCATGTTAAACGTCTATCTATTAGTACTCCCAGATATTTTGTGGGTGTGGAATTGTTTAACCAGGGGAGTTGTGAATTATTTATTTTTAAAGGTGGAGGGGTTTTTGGGTTTCGGAGGGTGAAAATCTTTGTTTGTGTTTTTGTGGGATTTATCTTGAGTCGCCATTTATGGAACCAGGTGGTGAGAGTGTGAAGGTGGGATTGAATATGGTCATATGCTAATAGAATGTTTTGATGAGATGAGAATAATGCTGTATCATCTGCATATAAGGTTATGTTAGAATCTGATGATGTGGGATGATCTGCTGTATAGATATTGAAAAGAATGGGAGCAAGTACAGATCCTTGAGGGACACCTGCAAGAATGCTGTGTGTGTTGGAAAGAATGTGGTTTACTTTGACCTGAAAAGTTCTATTTGTAAGATAACTATGAATAATTTTTTGAAGATAATCAGGAGTACCTAGTTGGTGAATTTTATAAAGTAAACCTTGATGCCAAATGCTGTCAAATGCTTTAGTTATGTCTAAAAAGACTGCTATTGTGTGCTCTTTTGAATGGAAACTATTTGCTATATGTTCGACTAGACGTAATAGAGGGTGATTTGTTGAATGATTTGGTTTGAAACCAAATTGTGTTTTTGGTATGGTGTCATTTGAGTTTAAGAAATGAACTAGGCGACTGAGAATTAATTTTTCAAAAATTTTAGCTATTGTTGGGAGCAGACTAATAGGCCTGTAATTTGAAGGGTCATTAGGATTAGTTTTTGGTTTATTGATTGGTAATATAATAGCGTGTTTCCAAGTTTGAGGGAAGCAGCCAATTCGGAGTGCAGCATTGAAGGTGGCTGTTATGGCTGCAATGCAGCTGAAGGGAAGTTGTTTAAGTGTTTGGTTTGAAATGTTGTCGTGTCCGGGTGATTTTTTGTTTTTCAGCTGTTTGATGATTTTTTGGGTTTCTACTGGGGAGATGAAATGAATAGGGTGTGGAACTGTGGCGTGTGATTGTTTCATAAATTCTGTTATTTCTGTATTGAATTGCTGGTTAATTATTGAATTCGGTTTGAATGTTTCAGAGAGGTGTTTAGCTATTATTTCGGCTTTTTGATGTTCTGGATAAATTAATACATTGTTTGAAATGAGAGGAGGAACATTGCTTTTCTCTTTAGTGAAGTATTTAATAGTTTGCCATTGCTGTCGAGAGTTTGGGTGGAGTTGTTGAAGATGCTGCTGGAATTTGACATGTTTGTGATTGGTAATCATGATTTTAATTTCTTTGGTAAGTTTGTTTAGTTTCTTTTTGTCGTGTGCGTTTCGGTTTAAAATCCATTTGCGTCTAATGGCCCGTTTGGTTTTAATGTGATTTATGATATAATATGGAAGTGTATCAGCATTTGGTTTGTTAGTTGTAATGTGAGGAGTAGTTGATTCGGAGTGAGCTTTTGTGATTATTTGAGTGATATTCATGATTGAGTTGTTGAGATCATCATTATTTTGTATACGAGTTGGAAAGATTATTTTTGAGCTAATTAACATTTTAAAATAGTTCCAATTGGTATAACCTTTTATTTTGGTGTTTTGATGGTGAATAGTGTCATTTGATATGTCAATGGTAATTTTAATAGGTAGGTGATCTGAGTCTAATTCTGCTATTACTATTTGTTGAATTGTTTGGTAGAAATTTTTAGTTATAACTAAATCGAGTATATCAGGGGGTACATTTGTATTGTTAGAAAAGAACGTAGGGGAACTTGGAGCATGAATATATATATATTGTTGGTAAGACTGTATTTGAGTAGTCTTTTGCCATGGTAATTCGTTGAGTTACATCCCCAGGCTTGATTTTTGCAGTTGAGATCACCAAAAATTAAAGTTGAAGTGTTTGTAGAAAATATTTCATTTAGTTCATTAGTAGGAAATTTTTGGTTTGGTGGTCTGTAGGCGGCAATGATATTTATTGGTCCGTTATTGGTATTAATTTGGATTGCTACAGTTTCAAGGTTATTAGTTGTAGGTGAATGAATTTGTGAGTGTTTTAGTTTACTATTAATAGCTATTGCTGTCCCTCCAGAGGCAATTAGTCTGGACCTGTCACTTCTATATATTTTGTAGCCGTATAACTTTAGCTTTTCTTTTGGAACAAGATGGGTTTCACTGATGCAGGCAACGTGAATGTTATGATGGTGTAAGAAGTGGTGAAAGAGAGTATCCTGTTTTTTAATACCGTTAGCATTGAAGTTAAGAATAGTTAAGCTCTTTGGATTATCCATTTTTGGATTGTTGGAATGGTAGGGTGATATTGCTAATAGGCAGGGGATATAAGTTAGAAGTAAATATTGAGGTTCTTAAATTTATTGATTTTATCGCTTTCGCGAAGGATTGTAGAACACGCAGAAAAATTTTAGGAAGTTTTGTAATTTTTCCAAATATAGAACATAAATTCTTCACTGTTATCATAGATCTATATTTAAGATAAGTGAACTTGTTGGAAAAAGAGGAAACTGTGTTGGAGTGATTAGAAAGTATGTTTATTGCGGTTGTATTATCCATGTTGATTGATTGACGTCAAAAGATTTTGAATTTGGGGCATTAGCGTTGACAGAACTTGGGTAACTACTTTTGTAATAATGTTAGTTAGTAAATTTTCTAGGTTACTTGTGTGGTTATTCCATTGATTAGTTGAGGCGTTAATTGGGGTGTAATTTGCAATATTTGGTCTAGTGGGAAGTGGAGGAAAATGTTGACTAAAGTTTGTGTGTGTAAAATCAGCATTGGTGGGAACCGAGTGATTAAATGTATTCATTTTAGGAGGTAGTTTATTATTTGTGTTTCGAGAGTTGTAATTTACGGTTTTGTTCAAGTTTTGGCATAATTTTTTGTATGTAGGACATCCTTTATAATTAGCTGTGTGGTTCTGAAAACAATTAACACATTTGGGAGTTGCTTCATTTTTGGGTAGTTTACATTCTGAGTAATGATGATTACCTATGCATCTGACGCATCTTGGGCTGAGCCCGCAGTTAGCTTGTGAGTGGCCATAACGCTGACATTTTTTACATTGTATTGGACCCTGTGTATTAGTTCTAATATATACTTTAATTCTACAATAATATAGCTCACTAAGATTTAATATTTGTCTGGATTCTTCATTGTCAATAAGATCTACTGCCACTGTTTGCATAGGTGTTTTTTCTTTGTTGTAAAGTCTGGTGCACTTTAATACTGAAAAGTTTTTAGATTTGAGTTCGTTTTTAATATCTTCGTCTTTGAAGTACGTGGGAACATCCTTGAGAACAACTGCAAATTTTTTGACTGTAGGGTCCCTATAGGAGTGGAATTGTACATTGTTTTGATCACAGAAATGTCTGAAATCACGAAAGTCTTTAATTTCTTGGAAAAATATTTTAATATTGTTATTTTCAGATTTTGTGTGAAAGTTTCCTGAGGTAACACTTTTAATGTCATTGATAAGGCGGTTATAGTTTTCAACTCCGTGGATTATTATTGGTGGGATTTTATTTTTGTTGCTAGATTTTCATTTAGTTGAATATTGTTATTAACTGGTTCATTTGTTTGAAGTAGTTCATATCTGTTACTCACTGGTACGGCATAACCTACGTGTTCACTATCATGGTGCCTTTTAAGTCTTTTACGCTCTTCTGATTCAGTAGATTGGTAAGTACTTACATCTTTTGTGGAGTTGGAGTTGTTAATTTCATTAATGTTTACGTTTTGAGTTGCACTTGCAGGTTGTTGATGTTGCGGGAGCTGCGTTGGTTGGTAATGCGGCGGTAATGGCGTATAGCCATTTTGTGGCTGTTGAGGTTGTTGCTGCTGTAGTAGTAATTGTTGTTGTAGTTGCTGGTGGTGGATGAGTTCTTCCACATCCATATCGCGAGGGATTGCTTCATTCATAGCTTGAGAAACCAGAGAGCCGGTTTCTGCTAAGCTTACTTCGTGGGCACTTATATTTTCCATCACGAGATCACTTTCACAAAGTTGACACTGGTTTCACTATACACTCGGAAACGTTCACTTTTTCAGTTAAATTGGCCGTTTCATGCTGCAATGCAGCATTTTTGGCCGTGGGCCGCCCAGAACTGGTGCGGTTAATCACTGCGCGCGTCCTAGGTTACAACTGATAAGCTGATACTATAACTCAGACTGTGACTACTGAACGCGAAAGGTTAAGCGTGCGGAGCGCTCGGAGAGGTGTTGCCTCGACGAGAGCTGGGCTCGAACTGAGATAAACTTCAACTCGCGCCCGTCGGTGATCAAAGCGCAACACAGTGCCCATCTTCTGAGAGCCCTTGGGGTGCACTCCGGTCCAGATGTCCGGTGCACTCCGGTTCATCAACAATTATACGCTCAAGCTGTGGGTAAATATTTAAAATAACAATATTAAGAATTTCAAATTATTAACATTACTTTGAATCTCACCAGCCTGCAAAGGTTTGTCATCCTTACAAGAAACTTCTCTTGGAATTGAAATCAAATTTTCTATCTTGCTATTAGAATCAAATTTCCTATATCTTGATATCTTCAATATAATTAAATCTTCCTGTTAACTACACCATTTATTGGTATGTTTGCACTTCACGAATGTAAAGAAAAAGTCACTGAGAACAAGAGGCCAAGTACTTCACAATGCTAATTGTGATATGATTCACTACACTCACATAGACACCACACGAAAGATGAGAAGACAGTAATGTCATGCAGAATTCTTAAATGATGCATTCTTCCAGTCTTTTTGAACCAATTAGTATTACAGAAGCTTTGACAGACCATATACAATATCAAGCATACAGGAAAATTTTAACTTACTGCTTTCTAATTACTATATGTCACATCTGGAATAAACAATGCATCTTTACATCTGCACATCCCTAAAACGAACGAGAGTTATATGAAGGGTTTTAACTTTTTATGTTTTCCATTTAATATCAATATATATAAATATGCTTTATGGATAGTTACTCATTTATGCTACTTAATATTTTCATATCCACATGATATACATTCTCTTCCAAAGCACATTAATGTTAATTCAATTGTCAGGCACAGAAAACTGTATGGTTGTACAAAACAATGTTAAGCTTCCATACAACACCCTATACAATTATACGTGACAACCATCATCAGCCACACTCGGGCAATAAGGTCAGACCCAATGAAGCGAACCCTGAACTACCACCAGGTAAACGACGCCAAGCGCAAGGCTATATCTCTTCCCGACGAAATAAGCGTAACTAGCCAGGACACATTTGCAGAGCTCGGATAAGAAACTGTTGAAGTTTCTGAGGAAAATCTTCATCTCTCATACGACCCAAAGGGACTATGTCCAAAAAACCATCCCCAATTTTCATCCACGAAGTGACGTACTCTGCTTATTAATATATAAACTCCCGATATATGTGATAACAATTCAACTCAAGTGAAAGGAAAATCTGTGAAAACTTTTCAAAAATTAATCGAAATGTTCATAAAAACTATTCACTTTCTAGACCAAAATAAGTGGCAATATCACGCTTCTGTGACCCAGCAGCCAATAGCTTCAGTGCAGTCATTCGCGGAGAGCCGACAGATTACTACGTGGCTGAAATACCAGACGAACTTTTATTTATTTATTTAGTCAAAAACAGTAAAAAAAACTGTACGTTTGGGGGAGTTTGGGGGAGAAAATCGTAAGTGACGTATGGGGGAAAAACTTATCAAAGCTAATAAACAAAATGTGAATGTAAGTCGCCTCTGAGGGTCCCATAAGTCAAATACTATTGTGTACAATCTTGCTGAAAGACAAGACATCCTTTGAAAAACTATGTAAACTCGATAGACTTTTTAGTTTCGTAGTGGCAGTTGAACTCAGACACCGCAATTCATTTATAGCGAGATGCAAAAGATGTCACAATTACGGACATACGAAACGTTACTGCACAAAAGCTCCCAAACGTGTAAGATGTGCTAGCTCCCAAGAACTGAGTAACTGCAAATTGAGCCCTCAATATAACCCTATCTGCGCAAATTGTAAGAAAGCTCACTGGGCGTCTTCATGCAACGAAATATTCCTTTGTTAACAGCTGAATGCTTTATACATATGTTCAAAGACAGGAAGTGTTCATTCGAAGAATTCTCCAAATTATCTTTATTCATAAGCAGCTGCTCCCCTTCCTCTTTTTCATCGTTACCTCTCAGAGCCAATAACTTTCAATCTAGAAACCATTACCCTCCCCCCATCAATCTTTTATCCCAACACATTCTCAATTCCCAGTAACTAATGCCCCCTCCTTTTGCCCTCTCCCCTAATAGCACTTTCCTTCACCCAAAAATTATCTCATAAATAATGAATAAAATAAATTAAATCTCACATACCCATAATAAACAATCCAATTCAAATTGCCCCAGCGTCATCTCTATATTTATATCAATTTAATAGCACCCAATATAATCGATAATAATATTGCCTCTCTCGCCCTCCTAACCGGGAATGAGAACGGAAAAACAATTACTTAAAGTTCCTGTAAATCACGTATTACATGCATCTTTCATAACGGAAACTCAGCTTGTTCTAAAAATCAGATTAAGTTCCCTGATTTCACAGTTCAGGGAAATGATAGGTCTTCCCTCACAGCTGTAGGTGGAGTTGCTACAATAATTAAAAATCTGTAGTCATGACTTACTCCCTCCACTGATTACTCCAGTTCTCGAAAATTTATTTTTTATTTAATAGGTAATTGGTACACATAGAAATTAAATAACTTGATATAATGTGACTAGGCCGAAGTCCTTTAAGCCATTACAATACCTACATTCTACCGCGTTCTAACCTTTCGAATTCTGGTATTCACCCCAAATGGTCTCTTCATCACATCAAAGCCGCGGAAAAGAGATCATAAGGCATTTGCTAAGGAAACCCCCTGGAAGGGGGAAAAATCCCTTCCGTCAGAAATCGAGTGGCATGCTAATCTAGCAGACTTTTCTAAACTATTTGTTTATTTCCCTCGGGTAGACGTCATGCATTCAGTCTCTGGCCTCTTCGGCGCCTGAAATCAAACAGCGCCACAAAAAGACTTTCCGGACACCCTTATGCCCACTTATGGCTTATTTAATTATTTCACAGTTTCATTTTTGATTTACACTTATTTCCTTAAAAGTTGAATGCGACTTATGACTTATTTACTTAACAGTTTACTAACTTAACTCAAATTACTGATTAAATTATTCTTCGTTTGCTTATTAACTCACTCTTACTAACCAGCGTTGTTTTCCCACTCCTTAATTTCCATTTCCTAACGGTCCGACCTTTCTTAGAAATGTTCCCAATTTTTCCATGAAGTAGACCTTTATCACCTTATATGTTCTGGGCGACCTGGTTACATTTCCTATGTTGGACGTAATAATTTCCCATCCCCCATCCATTTCTTTCCAAGTTTCGGTCAGTCACACAGCAATTTAAAAAGGATATGGATCCAATCTTCCCTATCACCATAAAGCACAAAAGATGCTATTACCATTAGAGTAACTTTCTATCTACATTTGCACCCACCTCCGACACTGAACCAAGCGCACCCCCTCTTGCGTCCTTTCTACCCCACGGTGAACGTAACTTTCGCAACCCCATAATCGGTCTCGGCACCACTAGCGAACGTTTTTCGGCCGTTGCAGCCACGATATCTTGCCTTTTAATATCCGAAGGTCTACCATAAATTACCCGTTCTATCTCAGCGGGTTCCCTTATCCTAACCATCTCCCGGAGAAACGTCTCGCAGACCCTGCGCATTTCTCGTAAAGTTTCCATTTTGTACGACCAGTAGCGTTGGTCGCTTCCACCTGTAACTGCACTCAAGCACCTATATACCGTATAAGTATCAGCCTTTTCACCGCATGCTGGCTTAATACCAAAGTTTAAGGGTTTTCATTTTAATATCTTTCCAAAAATTCCTACACTACCGACCTCTTATGACCGGCATTTGCTGCAAATCTAGAGACACCGAAGTGGTATAATAATCTGTTTAGATGCTTTCTAGTCGATCAATCTTATTACACACTCCAGATTTCCGCCCCATAATTCATAGCTGGGAGAACTAGTGATTGAAACATGGTATCGTACACCTTCAAGGCAATGCCATTGTACCGCACTGCGCAACCGATTTCTTTGAGCGCAAAATAGAGTTATTGTGCCCCCTTCATCAGTGAGCATCCCTCTCTCATATTTGAGTGCATAAACCCCCTAACGTACCTCTGGAACAAACCCATCTTCACACATTAATCTCTTTTCCCAGTGCAACATTAGCATTCAGGAAGCCTAAATTCAAAACACAAGGGCTGTGTGTGTGTACTATATATGTATGTGTGTGTATGTATATATATATATATATATATATATATATATATATATATATATATATATATATATAGCCCCAGACGTCATATTGACAAATGACTAATGCAATAAATACTATATATATATATATATATATATATATATATATATAAACAATGCCCACCCACAAACTGCTTATAAAATTGTTATGGGCGTTTTCGATGTAGCCACGTTCCGAATTTATGTTTTAAACATGGGCGCCAGGAAAAGATTACGTTAATATTATTAAAATTAATGTTTCAACCATTACATCTAAATAAAATCAATATCCCGCTAGCTGGGTCGATGGGTTTCGTTAGAAATAATCGCTATTACCTAATAGCGAATTATCCGATCTGCCATCTATACAGAGTGGCGAGGAATCTGAAAACAAATATATATTGTCGCTACTTATTAGCTGGAATTGGCCAAATGAAAATCGTTTGTTTCTATTTCAAAAGAAACATGGTTTATTCTCAATGCCAGGCAAAAATATGACTTGAATTTGTAACAAATAACGTTCTTTTGGTCATGAGCTCTCCCTTCGAATCTTATCCTGCAGTACCCGTCTTCGCGCACTTGAACGAGGCGCACGAAGAACATTTTCCTCTTCTTCTCGGTGACGAGAATTCCAAAGTCCACGTACCAGATTCTTCTCTCCTGCTCAGCACAAATGTTGTCGAGTCACTGATCCTCACCGCCTCAAATACTTGTAGTTCAAATTTAATTTACTTCGAAAGTTCCCAGTTCTTTCTGATTACGCGACGAGAATGTTAAAGTTAAGCAAACTATTATTTACTCAGAATTATTCCAAGTCCTGTTGCGTACAAATTCATTCAAATTCTAATTTCCGCACGTCGCAAAAATATTCAGAGTTTCCAACTTGTTGTAGATCTTATAAATTCTATCAGTCTGACATTATTAAGCTACACACAAATTACAAGTCCAAATTATTTATCAATTTCATTTCATCAATTCTCGTCGCACTCAAGCAAGACCTCGCAGCGAGCACGCACACGACATGTCAGAATGTGAAAATAATCTTTCTGTTCAGCCCTTCAATACTCGGCCTATTTCTTTCTACTGTTTTCACCAAAAACATTCGACGCATTTCCGTGAATAGCTGTCACTGACTATTCCAATCCTAAATTGATTACATAATCAACTAGCTATGCCCAGACTGTCATTTCTTTCTCAACCAATCCCTAAATTGTTTACTTGATCACCTAGCCGTGCCCTCAGGTCCAATGTCAGAATGAAGTTTATTGACCTTGACAACAACTCGGCTGCCGTTGCTAGGGCGCCATATTTCTATTTGTTTATCCTGGTATATTTACCCCATTTACGACAAATATTAGTAAATAAATGTGTGACATGTTGGTATGTCACAATATATATATATATATATATATATATATATATATATATATATACACATATATATATGTACATATATATACATATATATTAGTATTTATTGTATTCAGTCATTTGTCAATATGACGTCAGATAAACAAAACGGTAGAAGCTGTGTCTAATTACAATTGCATAATCGTCATTGAACTAATTTGTTCGTACAAAATGAAAAATTGTGAAGTTCTTATGGAAACTATCGCAAAAGCTAAAAAGAACTACGGACAGCGGTTTTCAGTAAAATCTCGAAAAATATATCAAAACGTTTATGGTGTATTTGAGAGTAATATAACAGTGTGAATAACAGTGCAAATTGAGTTGATGAAACAGTACTTTTAGGTTATTTGCTTCTATTGTCAAAAATTATTTATAATATGTCATAAAACCAAAAAATAACATTTTCATGACAATTAAGCAAAATGATGTTTATGACGAGTTATTTTACTTATTTGAGCATTGTTCCATTTATTTATTGTATTTGCTTGCACTGCAACTTTAATAAAACGAATTCATAAAAATGTTGTTTGTGTTGTGTTGGTATTAGAGCGGGCCATAAATTATTCAAAAGGCCTGAGAGCATAAAGAATCAGAAAGGCCCGCGAGGGTATTAACAATACCTTTACGTGTTTTGTTTAAGGTCCGTAAACACACAGCAATGAACTAGTAAACCATAAAAATAATTATTTCCATTTTACAACCCAATAAACCCCCAAATCTCCCATCAACTTACGGACCAATTAGACTCTTATCAGCATTTGCAAAAACTTTTCGAAAAGCTGATCTTCCTCGGATTAAAAGCATACCTAATAAAATAAATGCACATCACATCAATTTGGATTCCGCCCACTTCATTCCTACATCCATCAACTATTAAGAATTGTCAAAGAAATCGCTCTTGCTTATCAGCGTAATCAATTCTGTGTAGCGGCCTTCTTAGACTTCTCGCACGTGTTTAATAAAGTCTGGCACAGTGAACTGTTATTCGAGTTACGTGAATTAGGATTCCAGAAAAGTCTATTCCAAATAATCAAATGCTTTCTAAATAATATATTTTTCGCAGTAAAAATAAACAATACCTTAACCCTATTCTTGCCGGCGTCCCCCAAGAATCCCTCCTTATTTTGCAGAACAATGAAGGTAAATGCCTTCAGTACCTGCGTCATCGATTCCCTGATATCAGTAATGCTAAAACCAAAAACGGTATCTTCACAGGTTCAGGAATCATAAAACTTCTATCTGATGCTAATTTTGAAGCTGTCATGTGCGCTGCAGAACAATCTGCATGGAAATCATTCCAGGATGTGATGAAAAACTTTCTTAGCAACAGAAAGGGTTCAGACTACAAACAAGCGGTGGATAGAATGCTCGTTTATTTCCAAGATTCAGGTTGAGAAATGAGCTTAAAAGTGCACATGTTATATCCACATTTCACTGGAATATTTCCCTGAGAATCTAGGAATGCTGTGTGAAGAGAAAGAAGAATGATTCCATCATGATCTAAATGAATTGGAACGCAGATATCAAGGGAAATGGAACAGACACATGCTTGGAGATTACTGTTGGTTATTAAAGAGAAGATACGACTACATTTGGCTCGCGAAAAGCAAGGCAAAAAGTTTCTTAAATTAAGTTATAATATAAAAACCGAAGTCTTGCCACTCTTAATACATTATGAGGCATTCGGTCCATTTCGGCTGTTTTCCTTCAAATCTGTACACGCGTATTACATAATTCTAAGTTATGTTCATAAATATGTATTACAGTAGTGTTTAAATGAGTAAAAATAATAAGAAGGAAGTATTACTTACGTATGATAATAAATTAATTGTAATCTTGCATGTGCGCGTGTCACATTTCTCGGCTTTTCATTTTGATTTTAAAAAACACCTGATGTGATAGAGAAAAACTGACTTCAATTTCGACATCAGCATGCCAGATATATAAAGATCACTGCCCGCTTGTATGCAATGATCAGAAGTTTAAATTTACTGAGTCAGTGTAATTAGTGGTTAATGAGATTCGCAGTGGGGATGTTCTCGCTCAGACTTAGGGGTTTGGTGCGCTCGAATGCAGTTGATTGTACCTTCGGACCCAGTAGTGCATCCATCCATTGTTTATTTTGTTTTCTTAACAACTTTATATATATATATATATATATATATATATATATATATATATATATATATAGTGACATACCAATACGGGGACATATTTTATTACATATATTTGTCGTAAATGGGCGAAATGGTTAGGGCAAATATTAAGCAATATGGCGCCTTAGTAACGACGTCGTGGTTGTTGTCAGGATAAACAAACATTCATCTGACCGTGGAGGTGACGGCGTGAGTAGGAGGAAATATAAGAGATTTGTGGATTGGTTGAAGAAGTGTCGACTGGTTAGTAAAAAGGAAGTTTGGGCATTTTGTCGAAAGGCGAGGCATTGTGAGTTTTAAAGGGACGATGAAATTCATTCGGTCGCATGTCGTGACGGTGAGCAGTTCGCTCGCGAATAGATTAATTTGTGCATGCAAGGACTTGTAAAAATTTCGGGGGTCTACGGTACGTGTTCAGACTTTGAAATATTTTCGTTTTGTAGAGCAAGAGTCGGACTTGAGGGACATATTCGGACTCTGAATATTTTCGTGGCAGAACCAGAAGTGAACTTGTGATACGTTCTAAGATTTGTGGAACGTGTCGAGTTCTGAATATTTTGCTGTGCATAAAAATAAGACTTGGAAATTTTTCGCGAGTGAACTCTAATCATTCTTGAACTTATAAATGTATGTGGTTCACGAACGATACCGAACTTTGCATATTTTCTTGCTATAAACGGAAGATTATGTTCTCCATTTCTGTGCTCAATTGAAAATGAAAAGTGTACCATTGACTGATGTTAAGGCAACAAAATTTTTAGGTCTCTCAATTCAGTCAAACCTTAAATGGAACGTCCATTTAAATGAATTGAACACAAAATTAAGTTCATTATGCTACGCGTTCAGAATTCTTGCAAATTCAGTCAGCCTTCATACTGCTCGTTGTGTATACTTCGCGAATGTTCATTCCCGCCTGAGATATGGCATAATATTCTGGGAAATACATCTTATAGCTCCCAGACTTTTAGATTACAAAAACGAATTGTACGAATAATAACCAAATCCCACCCACGTGATTCATGTAAGCCTCTCTTCATTAATCTAGGAATTCTACCATTACCGTGTCTTTTTATTTACGAATCAGTGGTTTTTGTAAAAATGACTTGCTTAAGGGCGGGAATATATTTTCAGAAAATGCCGAAGTATATTACTATAACACTCGACGTAGAAATCATATTCATCAGGTGACAGTATCAACAGCTCATTACAAAAATTCACATACAATACATGTACATTATTTTACAACACTTTGCCAGATGACATTAAACGATTAAATTCAATAGAAAAGTTTAAATCCCAAGTGAAATCGTTTCTGGTGCATAACTGTTTCTATACAATTAGAGACTATACTGAGCATCACAAGAAAAGTAACATTAATTTTAACAATGATACATAATGCATTATTTATCATTTGGACTGTATAAATGAGTATAAACAACCTGTAACAACTATTGTACTACAGCTTCCGGGTCAATGACTCCCATCTCGATCAGGTTTTTCGTCCAGTTTCCCTGATCCATTGAGCAAATGCTGAGATGGCCCCTTGTTTTGCTTCTGGACATAAATGTAACTTCATTCTCTGTGCACGTCTTCTAGAATTCAGTGGGAAATACAATTATTCAAATTATCGTTTCCATGTTGTCGTGGCAGGAAGTAATAAGAGCCAAAATTTATTGCTTATTTATCCTTGAAAATAGATTTTATTACATGGGAGTTTTTTTTTGTTTGTTTTTTCTCCCTTTCAAAATTCAAAATTTAAGTAGTATATGACTTAGTGTAGGGATCACAGAATTTTGAAAATGTGCACACAATTCACTTTTCCCCATAGCACATCATACGCAGTTTTTAACTGTTTTTTTGACGTAAAATAAATAAATAAATAAATAAATAAATAAATAAATAAATAAATAAATAAATAAATAAATAAATAAATAAATAAATAAATAAATAAATAAATAAATAAATAAATAAATAAATAAATAAATAAATAAATAAATAAATAAATAAATTAAATAAATAAATAAATAAATAAATAAATAAATAAATAAATAAATAAATAAATAAATAAATAAATAAATAAATAAATAAATAAATAAATAAATAAATAAATAAATAAATAAATAAATAAAAAATATTTCTATCGATTTTCAGGGAGTAGCCAATAAAAATTAAGGAGAGCTATATTTCCTTGTTCAATTTTTACTTTCTCGCTACCGCCTAGGCAGTAGAGAAAATCTCCTGAAATACTGCGCGAAAAAACGACGAATTTTCGGCAGAAAAACTCTTATTAGTTATTACAGGGCCCTGGCAACGAACAAGTGAATAAATCTAGATGCTAAATAGAGAAAAAAAATCTAACACGTGATGTAGCAAGAACCCATGTTTTATAGGTAATTGATCCCGAAAAATCGATTGACGGCAAAATGTATGTCTGTTCGTCTGTGAACTATGTGCGGCTAAACCGGTCAGCCGATTTTCTCCAAAATTGAAATTCCTCAATCGACCTGACTGAGGCCCCTTGAATTTGAAACCGATATTTTAATTTTTCGGAGGGGGGGTACTTTACATGAAGCCCCTGGGACATTTTCAAAATTTTCAAAAAATAGCGCCATCGATTTTGATTAAATTTTGTTGTTGGATAGACTGAAAGACATTTAAGAGAATGGTGCGTGTCTCATTTTGGTTGAAAACCCTAATTTTTCGAAAATTGAAAAAATCAAAATTTTTTCGGCGTCTTCCTACAACTACAGTTATGAAGATACAATTTTTTTCTTAATGAAATGGGTTCATCAAAATCAGATCTTCAAATGAGGCCATGTTGAATTTTTCAAAAATACTTTTTTCGAGTATTTTTTGAGTAATTGGATCAAAATTAATCTCTCTCTCTCTCCCTCTGAAACTCTTGCGCTTCGTGATCATAAGTTTAGAAATGTTTTGAGGCAGTTGGATGTAAGTAAGTAAGAAATGCGTATATTATTTCATATTTCTTTGTACGTTTCTTACATTGGAGCTTTTGTTATACGTTTAATATTTCAGAAATTATTTATAACTTATATAAAATAAATATGAAATAAAGATTGCTAGCTGTCAGTTGCCCATTCCCAATTTATGCAGTTGGATGCTAAGTAAGTTAGAATTTGTATATTATTTCATATTTCATTTTATTATTTTTATTATTTATTTTTATTTATTATATTTATATTATATTTATGTTATTGCATTTTAAATTGTGTCCTTTAATTGTGTTAAATGTGCAAATAAATAGATGAGCGGTCATTGTTCATTGTTGTATCCCATTCTTGTAATGCCGCACTGATAACAGAAGGTGATAATCATGACTGTCTTTCAATCGCGGTAATATAAACTAATACTTTTATATGTTTGTACAACATTACAATACCAAAGTATTTAATAATTACTATTATACATTTTTCGATCTATTTACATTTGTTTGCCAATGCTATTGGTATCTTTTTATTTATTAACTTTTAATTATTTTACTTTCTCGCATAGGTACTGCTTACAAAAAATACTGTAAGGCTACCATCCGATATGTTCGTGAATATACTGCATACCTTATACAATGAATTCAATGCCAGAAATATATTTTCATTTAAGTTTTGAATCTATTGCTTGAAACTATTTAATTTTTTCACAAGTGTTCTAAGATTTCAAATGAGTTTTACAAAAATGATGACTGAGATTATATTAATTCAGAGAAAAATTGTGGTGTAAATAGTTTTGCATAACCATTACTAAAGGTGAGAAAGTATGTGTTGTTTTAGCACCATTAGTTTATTGTAGTTGTACTATTAAATAGTAAGTTTGTTGCAAAAGGCAATAATTAATTTTTATATTTGTATACAAAAAGAAGCTGAAAGGGATTAAATGCATGTAACTAAGTGAGATTTGATGCTGCTTATTGCAAAGTATCTGCAAGTAGATGAAGTTATTTTAAGTGCATTGCATTGACTAAAATATTTTTGTTTGCTATTTCTGTTACGTTATTACCGTTTTATACTAACCATTACACATAAATATTAAAGTTCTTTGGTGACACCCAAGAAGTGCAATCAGTATGTTACTCATACTGAAAAAATTATTTTGGATTATTGGAGTAAAGAAATTAAACATTTTTCTAAAATACCGGAATTATTAATTGATCTACAAGATAGTAATATAAGCAATTAATAGCCCCTTAAAAGGTATTAAGTTTTGTTACATTCAATTTTTTATACTCACATTTAGTTATTAGACATCATCAAATTTAATCAATTTTCATACCCAAGGTCACAATTCATTTTTTAAAATTTAATTATTCATACGATTTTGTGTGATTTTGACACTTATTTTTGTAATTATCTTCATTTTTCTCTTCATCATTATCTCATTAGCTCTTGCTGGTTCAATTTATTTAATCTCATGCAATATAAAAGATGTTTCTTATTACTCTTGCACCTACAATATGTATTAATTATTATTATTGCTTGAATAAATTGAATAAAAGTAGTGAATTGCCTTTCTCATTCGTTTTTTGATGTCTCACGCTTAAAAGAAATTTTTTTTTTTTTATGTTTTTGAAACTTTTTTTATGCTGATAAATCAGTTTTATTTGCAATAAACTTAATTTTTTTAGCCATATTAATGTGTTATGTAAATAATTATTTTTACCTTAAAAATATGTTTTATATTAAAACAAATTATCAATAGTTGGACCTATTCGAGACACTCACATACTTACAGGAAAGTTACAATTACTGATATTCAAAACTGTCAACTGTATTTGTTTCCAATCAGTATTCTCCTACATTTAATCTTAAAATTTGGTCTTAATCTTAAAAAAGGTCACTTTTAAATTTGATTTTTGATAAATTTTAAGATTTTTGGTGTATTTATTTATGGTGATACTTTACATAATAGTTTGATTGGATAAAAATAATATTAAATTGTTTTTGGGTTCATAGTTTTTCTGGCCATATAAAAAATTCTTATAATCATTGATAATAGTGCCTGAAGAGAGAAAACACTCAATTTTACGAAACATTTTACTAATAAATCTACAATCAAAAAAACATCAAATCTGGTTTCACTGTAATGTGAATTATCCCAATAAATGTTCTAATTATAATATATCAGGGATTTTCAGGAATTTATTTTTTACTGCAAAATAAAAGTTATACTTCTTGTGTTAAATACAAATAGTTTGAGGAAAATTGATAACTTACAAACAATAATTAATTATTCCCTGAGCTCCAAACCTAACAAAATGAAGAAAGAGTGAGAAAAAAGTAATTATGTATCCTGCAGTGCAATTCATTCTGAATATCCGATGCTTTAAATATCATGGGTTGGTTTGAAAATGCTTGGTAATTGAGAAGTTGGTGGTACTGACAGACAGCTGTCAACACCACCATCTTGGAGATTTTGTGCTGCCTGATAGGGTGCCCCAACAGAATGTCGGGTTTTGAATCTAGATTCTGCAGTTCAGGAAACTAGTGCCCCACCACTGAGCTACCATGGCTCTCCTCTTAACTATTAATAAGTAAACAATCACCACTATGTTAAAGAACTTTCAAAAAATTAATCACAATTTTAAGGTAATATATTAAGAGTGGGATTTATTATTAACATTTACAAAATCAGTCAACCTCATAAATAACATTAATATCACATTAAATTAATAAAATTTGATTTATATAACATTTTAATAAATATTGGTACATCCTAATCAAATCACACAAAAATTGGTTATTTCACTCATTCTCATTCTTACGGATAAATTAACCTATTATTATGTGTTTTTAATCAATCTGTTTTCTTCTTTGTATCAGATCTTTTGAAAAAGAAACGTCTAAAGACCAATTTACTTATAATTACAGTTAATTTAACAAAAACATAAATAGCTACACCAATAACAGCAAAGACATCTATTAAGTAATACTGAAAGATGTTTAGTTTCAGAGCTGCAGAACGCATATGTGGAGCACCTTTGTGACGAATGACATACTCAGTCCAATATACTGCTCGCTCTAGAGGATTTTGAGGTTGATCACGGAAGATTTCTGACAGACGTTCTGCGTTTTTATGATACCTGAAAGATATAAATTACTTTGTTAAAATTGTTAGAGGGTATTTGACAAATTGTGGGAAAGTGCCATGAGTAAGGGAAAGTATGTATTTGTATGGAAAAAGTTCTCACTGGTTATTTGTTAAAATTTCATGTAATGCCCAATCCAATATTCCTTCTGTTATATTTCCAATGTTTAATACAATTGCGTATCCTTGAGCTGCTACTTTGAGAGAATTTTGTTTCTGATCAGCTGCTATAGGTATTGCTATGAGAGGTTTCCCATAATATGTTGCCTCCTCTGTGCTCAGCAGTCCTCCATGAGTGATGAAAGCTTTGATGTTTGGGTGAGCTACAAAAATAATGAAACATATATTTACTAATTAAATAAAAACATTTTTGAGAAAGTGTTGATGCAATTGAATTTAAAATTGATATCCCTATTATTAATAAACTTCCCAACCTTAAAAGGAAAATGGTTTGTGAATCATTTTTAAATATATACTGTTTTATCGTACAATAAGCAAAGCATTGAATTAAAGATACGAGAAGATGATATTATTAACAATGAATATACCAAAACATTGATATGTTTGTAATGATGATTTCAAATAATGACAATGTGAAAAAACACCTTTTCATAGAAATGATTACCTAATATATCACTCTGAGGAAACCATTTGCTAATGTAGACATTTGTGGGTTTCCCAGGTAGAGTCTCATTTTCCCACTTCCACAGTATCTTCTGTTTAAGTTTAGAAAAGGACTTCAGGATATTATTGCGAATTTTCTCTGGCAAAAATGTACTCTTCACATTTGTTCCAAGACTGAAATATATTACTCCATCAGGCGCTTCATCCAACAATTTTTGAAGATCCTACAGTGTTTTATCATCCATTAATGTTTATCTCTCCAACTGAACAAACTCATATCTCAAATAAAGTTCTTTTGAAATTTTTATTCCAATGATAAATAATTGGAATGGAGTAAATAAAATATAATTTATATGATATTATTTGGATATTGTGTTACATACCTGTGAGAGCTTCTTTGGCTTTTGGATATGCATGCCTCCTACTTCTGCAGTATTAGGAGTCAATGGTCTAGGATAATTGAAAGTTATGTGACTGTTCAGAAGAAGGAAAGATGAATTAGTTTCAATTTCAAGAATACCAGGTATTGTTGGATCATTGAAATGCTTTTGCACCACAGCTTCCATTTTAGGTATTGTAAACCAAACACGATCAAGTTCTAAAATTGTTTGTGCAAAGGTGTTGATCAATCTTTCTTTAAATGACATATGATGAGTATATCCCAGTATCATATCTGGAATATATGAATAGGTGAATGGATTTCCAACTCCATCTCCCATCCATTGACTTATGGTGTTTGAACTAATGTGCATAAAAGGTGCATTTAATTTATGAACAACTCCATAAGCACATTCTGAAAAAAATGGTTCGTATATGATGAGATCATAATTATTAGCACCACTTTGAATGATATCTTGGACACTTGATTCATTCAAAAAATTGTCACAGAAGTCTACAGACATCCAGCGAAACTGCAACATCTCCATGAGTATATGAGATAATGCCGGAGTGTCAAACGATATATATTCTTCCATATCTGAAAAAATAAATTCTGTTGTTAATGATGTTTTAAAATAGACAATCAGAAGAATTTTGAGTGTTAAATATAGTATTTTTACCTAGAGTGGAAAGATAATCAGTAAACACAACATCTTTGTAATTTTCTAATGGAGATTTTCTTGGAAAAGCACTTATTACAGTCATTTGATGACCTCTTTTCGCTAATTCTTCAAGAAGAGCCGCGAAAGAGATGAAATGACTTCTTCCAGGAAACGGAAACATTGCTAAAATTCGAGCTGAATCTCCATTTTCGGCAAAAAGTAGCACAGTAGCTACACTCCAAAATAAATATCGTAGCATCTAAAAAAGATAATACTCAGATAAATATTGACAATCATTTCGAAAAATCTTATATAGAAATGTGGATTATTTAGTTAACTCGGTTTCTGTTCAATGAATAGTACTTCTTCCTGGAAAACACTTTAAATCTGCAATTCCGTACATTCTTTCATTAAATGTTTAAGTCTGCGAGTAAATAATATAGAAAAACTTACTCCCTGAAGAAATGCTTAATCTTGTCTAATGTGGAAAAAATACTCGTCTCATTAAATTGCGTAGGTTTTATCGAACATTGTTTTAATAAAGACCAACGTGGTCATAAATACAGTAATGTAATAGTTTCAATTTATTTTGTTAGATATCCATTTTATTTTTTATTCTCATCCGTCCTTTCATGTTCTCGGAACAGTAGAATTTTAAGATATGCAAGAGTATTCTGATTTTGATTGGGTACCGGTAGAGATGGTTCAGGACATCAACTGATGTCTCTGCAGTCCCTCTGACCGGGAGGTCCTAGATTCACGTCCCGACGGACGCAGAATTTTCGACACTAGCTTGTTAGCTCAGCCGAATTCAGTCGCTGTCTGGAGAATTGTAGCGGCCGACTGCTCTGATCGGTAGTTTTCCGTGGTTTCTCTGACCAACACCAGGTGAATGCCGGCGCAATATTCTAACAACGGGCCACGGACCGCGCGCGATCTTTCCTTCCCTTTCACTAACTTCCTATTTACATTTTTCCTTTCCTACTTACATGAACATGCACTACTCCATACCACACACGCTGGGAGACCGATCGGGAGATTAGAGCTTGTCCTGGCTGGGGCGGTGCCCCGCTGGTGGGAGATACCTGGTTTATTTATTTTTTTATTTATTTATTTATTTAACGTCAAAAAACAGTTCAAACTGCGTATGACGTGCTATGGGGAAAAATGAATTGTGTGCACATTTTCAAAATTCTGTGATCCCTACAGTAAGTCATATACTACTTAAATTAAATTTTAAAAAAACAAAAAAACCTCCCATGTAATAAAATCTATTTTCAAGGATAAATAAGCAATAAATTTTGGCTCTTATCCATGTTGTCCTTCGGAATAATACTTCCTGCCGCGACAACATGGAAACGATAATTTGAATAATTGTATTTCCCACTGAATTCTAGAAGACGTGCACAGAAAATGAAGTTACATTTATGTCCAGAGGCAAAACAAGGGGCCATCTCAGCATTTGCTCAATGGATCAGGGAAACTGGACGAAAAACCTAATTGAGATGGGGGTCATTGACCCGGAGGCTATAGTACAATACATGTTACAAGTTGTTTATACACATTTATACAGTCCAAATGGTAAATAATGCATTATGTATCATTGTTAAAATTAATGTTACTTTTCTTGTGATGCTCAGTATAGTCTCTAATTGTATAGAAACAGTTATGCACCAGAAACGATTTCACTTGGGATTTAAACTTTTCTATCGAATTTAATCGTTTAATGTCGTCTGGCAAAGTGTTGTAAAATAATGTACATGTATTGTATGTGAATTTTTTGTATTGAGCTGTTGATACTGTCACCTGATGAATATGATTTCTACGTCGAGTGTTATAGTAATAGACATAGGCATTTTCTGAAAATATATTCCCGCCCTTAAGCAAGACATTTTTGACAAAAACAACTGATTCGTAAATAAACAGACAAGGTAATGGTAAAATTCCTAGATTAATGAAGAGAGGGTTACATGAATCACGTGGGTGGGAATTGGTTATTATTCGTACGATTCGTTTTTGTAATCTAAAAGTCTGGGAGCTATAAGATGTATTTCCCCAGAATATTATGCCATATCTCAGGCGGGAATGAACATTCGCGAAATATACACAACGAGCAGTATGGTTAGGGGGAAAACCATCTAGCCGACGGTTGGTCGGCGTCAGATCTTGCCATCCAGCGGGGGGGGGCACCCCTAGAGGAAAGACATGCACTATGCTTTCGGGACTAATTACCCTAGTAGTTGACGTGCCTGGAATCAATAACAATCAATCAGTTGATTGATTGGGTACATCGAACCTGAATCTGAATCTTTTACAAGACTTAGGGCGTGTAACGCCAACATTTACAGCACATTAACAACATTTACTAGCCAGACCACTCAGAACACGCAAGAAAGTAGAAACTCCAACGCAATAAACCTTAGGACATGAAAGGTATCACCCCGCTGAACTGTAAACCGCTGATGAAGGCCACCAGATTGGATAAAATCGTAGATAGTCCCAGAAGATTAACCCGATCGATCATTTACACCAAAGCCTGAATTGATCCCATTACATGAAACAAGCACATGAGGTATGAAGATTTTATTTCGGTTACTTACATTTGAAGGAGTCAATGAATCTTTTGAAGATCTGCCCAAGCACGTCAATATTGCACGGTTGACCTACATTTATCAGAAATCAAAAACTCGAAATGTACCTACCAATATATTTCCACCATTGCCCTAAAAACAAAGGTAGTCATCCTCAACGTATTTTTTTTTCTATTTCGTTCAATAGATCTATGCATTCTAAACGAAATGTCAGAACATTTTGTAATGCCCGGATACTAGATTTTATTTAGCCGAGGTTGCTAAAGAATTGTACGTTCCTGGCCAGGGTGTATTCATGACTTACGTCTGTTCGAATCTTCTAAAACGGTGCTTCTAAAACCGCGCCGTTGTCGGAGTAAAGCAATCCGTCTGCACTCAAATTGGTGAGTATATAGTCCATAACGGTTTTGTATCTCTCTTGAATCTCCAACTAGGGCCTGTGCGAATGGACGAAACAATGAGAGCGTCCAACACGCGACACTTAATTCGGGAATATACGGGTTAAATTGGCTATTTGACATTCTGTACAAGTTAATCTCAAAGAAATAATTCAGAGTGGCTTTGCAAAATTAGCCCACGTTATGACGACTTGTTAACCTACGCGCAGGACATGACCTATATGTGATGCGGAAAACTAAAAGGGTCCATAACTCGCAAAATTTTTAAAATTGAGTTATTTATATAAACAATTAAATCCATAACAATTTGGTGTACAAATTTTCAAAAATGAAAATTTGGCGAAATTGGGTAGTTTGAATGTATGTTATCGGAATAACGAGTTTTAAGAAAAACGCGTTTAAACTTTCATAATTAAAAAACACAAATTTTCCAAAATTAACATTTTTAAGAAATGAAATTGACTTACAAATATTTTTTGGAATGTTCTTTACAAAAAAAACATACAATGAAAGAAGAAATAACATATTTTGATTTTTTTTTTCCGCAAAACTGTTTGTTCCTTTTAGTTTCCCGCATCACATATGCAGTATACCACAGGGCAGGGGTTGGCCATTGGAAGTTGCAAGTCGGTTTGAATGTATTTTTACTCTAAAAACATGTATAAGAAAACAGAGGATTGTTCACATGGGTCCAAATGGAATATAAATTTCGGGTTTCATTGCGTAATGTAATATTTGATGGTATAGCGTATACTAGTTAAAATACTACCACTCCTTTACTCAATCAAAAGGTTAAGATTTCGGAATGCCGAACTACAAATTTTATTATTATTTGTAAATTTTCGATAATTATTATTTTGTTCCTAATTTTAATTTATTTAAATATTCACTTCATTCACCAAAACAAATATTATTGGAAATATTTCCATTTAACTTAATATTTGTTTGCATTTCGTGTTTCTTTACTTAAAAGACAAAAGTGAATTAAAAAGATAAACACTTCTTACCTTCAAGTATCCTTTCTTGAAATTCGTAACAAAATCCGAAGATTGCCTCTATTTGTATGGTTGGGTTGCTGTAAAACGGTTATCATTTGAAAGATTAAGTCGATAGTGAATTTGACTGTAACCCTACAAGTGGCTCTTTATCTGGGAGAGATAACAAACCCTTCTTGTGCTCTTCACACAAGACTGTATCGTTAGATAACACTATTTTTTTAAAATTCATTTCTTCTCGTTCGCTTACTTGTCTTTCGAGGAGGTTAAATTATCCATTACATAGTTTTTGACTTTTTGGGAATGGCCATCCATAAGCAGTGGTTTTTATTACTCGGAAGAACGTAAACATTGTGCTAAAGTAAATGAAGCGAGGTTGAAGATTGTTTCAGTTTGATCTATTGACAGTTATGGGGGATTACGGTGGTTTGAATCGGTCTTTGGGATGCCCGGATTTAATACGTGGGTATGCAGTATTGCGACCTAGGCTGAAGATTAAGGAGCATGGGGAAGTGTGAATGTTTTGGTAAAAATGTTGGGCTATTTGTGTTATATGGTCGATTAATGAAGGCACTTTCAATTATCTGCGAATCTGGGTGTTCGGAATGAACCAGGGGGCATTTAAAGTTCTTCTTAAAAATATATTCTGAATGGCAGTTAATTTTTGGAGATTGATAGTCGCTGCACAACCCCAAACTGGACATGCATGGTTGGTAGAATTAAGGATTTAAATAGTAGCAATCGGCATTCGACTTTCAATGAAGAATGTGCATTGATTAGAGGGAAGAGTTTTAATATTTTTGCAGATACTTTGTTGGCTATTGCATTTATGTGTGGTTTCTAAGTTAATCTTTTGTCAAGCAACACTCTGAAGTATTTTATCAGTGAGGAGGTCCACGGAATATATGTATTGTGAAGGTTTAATTCAGTAGGATTTTTGGGGCGGCGTAACGTGAAGATTTTTGCTTGACATTTTAACGGGTTTATTTTGATTCTCCATTTTTGAGTCCAGTTAACATACTCGTTTAGTGTGTTTTGAATATAGTCCTTGGCTAGGGCAATGTCGCTGTGCGTTGCGAAGAGGGCGACATCATCTGCGTACAGCGCTATCTTGGAGTTACCCTCAGAGGGGATAGCGTAGCTAAAAATGTTGAACAGAATGGGAGAGAGTGCCGGCCCTTTTGGTACTCCTGCATCAATGGTGCGTGGGTAAGATGTTGAAGAGTTGATTTTTATAATAAACGGTGTTAGTGAGAAAACTTTCGATAACCTTTTGTAAATACTCCGGGACTCCTAGTTGTCGCATTTTATAAATTAGGCCCGAGTGCCAGACTGTCGCACGCCTAACTTATATCCAGAAATACTGATGCTGTATGTTTCTTTAGGTGATAGCCTTGTGCTATTTCTTCAGTCAGTCGTAGAAGTTGGTGCGTTGTTGAGTAATTGGTCCTGAACCGAATTGAATCGGCGGAATAGCGTTGGTGGAATTGAGGAATTTAATAAGTCTAGACAGTATTAGTCTTTCAAACATTTTAGATATGGTTGGCAATAGACTAATAGTCTGTAGCTTTCAACGTATCTCGGGGTCTTTTCCAGCTTTACAGAAAGGAATTATTTCACCTTTTTTCCACGCTGCAGAAAAATTGTGAAGCCTTAAAGCCGCGTTGAATATTGCCGTCAAGGCTGCAATGAATCACCTATTCAACATTTTCATGCACACGGTATTTATGCCGTCGATTCCAGGAGCTTTCTTAATTTTCAGACGCTTGATTTCAAAGGCCGTCTCAGATGGAGTAATGAATTTAATGGGTGGTGTCGCAGTTGTAAAAGTAAAGTTGACGAAATTTTCGATTTCGGAGTTAAATGGTGCGTTGGTCACGGGTTGCGGTTTGAACGTAGTTTCAAGGTGTTCCGCCATTACTGATGACTTATCCTCGTCTGAGTATACTCGTTTCATTCCTATCTTCAGGGGTGGGATGTTTGACTTTTCTTTGGTTAGACGCTGGACCGATGACCAGAGGTGACTCGAATTTGGATGAATTTCGCCTATGTACTTATTGAAACTTGAAAAACGTAGTTTATCAAATTAGGTTTTCATCAGCCTTGTTAACTTATTTACGTTCGTTTCGACGTCAGGTAACACTAGACAATAACAGAGCGGACAGAGCTGTCGGAACGAAGGGGGGGGGGTGAATGGAGCAGGCGGAGCGGAAAGGCAGCAAGGAGGGCGAAACAGAATAAGCAACAAGTTGTGCTAAAACAGCATGTACTTTCTCGCCCGTGCTTTCACGCAAATTACGCGAAAAGTACTCAGATTTTTTTAATAGTATGCACTTTATCTCGAAATCTATCTTTAAAGACCAGATTTTATTAGGGGGTGGGAATTCGATCTTTAATATTTTAGTTGTAGGATGAAGCCGAAAAAATTTTGAACTTTTGCAGTTTTCGAAAAATCAGAGTTTTCAACGAATATGAGACCTGCATCATTCTCTTAAACGTTGTTCACACTATCCAACAATATAAATTTATGGATACTTTTTTTTATTTGGCACGCCCGTTCGCCTATAGGAGAAGAGTGACCGACCCCGAGGGCTTCTCCTGCCCCCACCGTACTTCCTTCCCCCTCACACGCGGTGCCCGATGCTTCACCCACCAAAACGGTGTCAGGTGTGCGGCCCGCGGAGGTGCATGTGGTGGGAAACATGTAGTGTACATGAGAGGGAACATGCGAGAGAACATGTGAACATTTTATATTGATTCTTAAATGCTATTTACACAGAACACTTACGGTCTTCCTTACAAAACTAGATACTTACGAACTAATCTAAATCTACTTTGACTTACGTTTTAATTTATTCAAACTATTTACATTTCCTAATCTAAATCACTGAACTCTGAATCACTTTCTAAATCACTGAACACAATTTACATTATTTACGCCGAAACAATTTTAGCTTCACGATAGTGTTAGAGTTTGAGGTGTTTCTGTCTCCCTCGCTCTCCGCGTTATTTGGGTAACTCCCGAGTGTGCAGATGTACTGTGCTCGCACTTTTTCTTGATCCTCGAGCTCCCTAGTCCTCGCTCAGCCCGGCATAGCACGGCCCGGTAGAAAATATGAGCTCCACTCGGAACGTCACGGCTCAGTTTGCAGTGCTGCCCACCTCCTTCCTTTCCAAAGCAGACTTCCTAGTTTACGGCCTCTCTTTCTATCGACCTGTGCGTACCGTGTTCCTTCTTGTTATTCAATTATTTCTATAACTATTAATTATGTCATCAGAATATAAAAAATCTTCCGTTGTTTCTCATAGCTATCTAGCCCAAGACGAGTTATTACGCCGAGTTTTCTGTCAATGAAGTTGACAGCCCTGCACTGCCGTGACGTAGACAGAACCCGCCTCTCCCCGCACCCCCCGCTGTGGAGTATCAAGAAAAAGTGCGCGATTAGTAGGTGCGTTCGATGCCCGTCACTCACGGCTAGACCTCTTCCTGTGCACCAATCGAAACTTATGAGATGTCATTCGACGCGTTTCAGTCTCCCGATGGGGAACTGA
The DNA here is from genome assembly GCA_011170035.1 of Teleogryllus occipitalis. Taxonomy (NCBI): domain Eukaryota; kingdom Metazoa; phylum Arthropoda; class Insecta; order Orthoptera; family Gryllidae; genus Teleogryllus; species Teleogryllus occipitalis. The sequence continues at coordinate 61,445 of BLKR01004882.1, read as the reverse complement.
TAATTTGCTTTTGGATCCGGTCAGAAAATTCAAAGAAATTCACAAAAACGTGTTTTGCCGCTACGATATTAGCGAGTGTGCCGGGAATTAAATCAACGCCAACTAAATAGATCTATGTAGATGGCGTTGATTAAACCCCAGTACCCCGTGGTTATTTTCACTTCATGGCACCGTAATTGTCTTCCATGAGATTGGCACCCTGGTTGTTTGTATAGACAGTTGCGGTAGGTGTTTCATACGAAGCAACGCTAGGAAAAGCCGCGACCGCGTATTGATTTTATGAAAATTATTAAATCCTGTTAAATGCCAAATCGTTGAGGACATTTCGGAACATTTTTAATTTGTTCTAATGATAGGCAAGAACGCCATAATAGGGATATCGAGGACATTCCACGGACAACATCCAGGCAATTCAGTCAAGAAATCATCTGAAAATGCATTGCAGCAAGCTTACGAACTCTATTCAAAACCGTACGATATTTTAATGTTTGTACAGAGGAAAAGTAATAATTTATGAAGTCAATAGAAGTTTTAAAAATATAAAAATAAATGTTAAATTTTTATTGTTTTGAGAAAATTTGTATTAGTTGCCCTCAATTCAATAATTGGTTTTAATCAATAGAACTTATTGTGATCATGGTTCATACAGAATTACACGTCCACATGCAACAGGTAAGGAGTAAAATGTTGTACGTCGAATCCAAGGATTAAAATTGAACGTAAAATTAATAAATTAATGATTAACATTGAGAGCATTGATGAGCACAGCAGGGCAATGGAAGAAATAACAGTATTAATAATAGCAGAGGAAGAAATCCCCTTCATAATATTTGTATAATTATTTGTAGATAATATCAAGAGTTAGTCATATATTAAAATCATCTTAAAAGGAAGGGAACTTTACAGATGACTTACCCAGCGCGACAACAAAAGTAAGTAAATATATCTGAAAATTATGGGAGTATTTCTCAAATGGCTAGCCCAACGCGGGATAGAGACGAGGAATTTCTCAATACGTACGTGATACGAAGTAAATAAGTAACAAAAACAGAATGAATATAATTAAAATTCATGTTTAAGTGAATTTAAAATGTTTAAGTAAAAGTCATGTTTAAGTGATAAATATAAGTAATAAGTACAAAATATACATAATATATTAATTTTATTGTTAATCTAATTTTCTTATATGATCCCATCTATCTATTCCGTTACAGTATAAAACTCATCGCGCTCCCAAACATGTAAATCTTGATTATCATCGCGAACACAAAATAATTCCAAGGTAAAAGTGAACAATGAAATAATACAGATGGATATAAGCCTATAATGCGTTTCGTAATGTAACGGAAATGGGCAATCTAAACATTACTACAAATGATGATAACACAACGTGCAAAGTCAGTTGGATGATAAGGAAATTCATTAAATATTGGCTACCTCATGGTGAGATTTCTCATCTTATCATGTTACGTGTAGCGGAGATGAAATGTAGATTTTCGACTAATAGGAAGCAAAGAACGTTTCGTCTGAACTTAAAAATCTATTACTTAATTCTCGTTTACATTGGATACAGGTTGAAAACAGGATATACGAAGTATAGATTACGAAGCTTCAAGTTGAGTCAGATCGACTGGAGAATACAATTTTAGAAAAATGATATCAATTGTTTAAGCGCTAGTGTCATTATGCGCTAGTGTCATATCATTTACGGAAGGACAGATGGATAGACATTAAAAAAAAACAATTCGTAAAATCGGACTACATACGTTTTAGAGAGAGTAATGTACTCCATATTAGAACAGGATTCATCTACTTATTCTGTACGTTGGCCCCACAATACGAGTTTTTTGTTGGAAAAGAAAACGGTATTTTGGAGCAACATTACATAACTTTCTCTATATTACGTGTATTACTCCGTATACACGTCGAAAGTTAGAAAGTAAAACGTAATTACAGAAAGACTCCATTAACCCAATGAATTAGTTTTATTTACTGCGATATGCATATTGAGGGAAGGGGATTTATTTAAAAAATTCGACATTTGTTTCACATTTTTTTAGTATTTAGGTTAACATTTAATTGAAATGAGACTCGTGGAAGAGTGGAATGGTTTTTTACGTTGAAACTTTTGGAAAATATTTTTGAGCGGTTTTTGAGAAAATATTTGAACTTTACAGTTTTTATCTTAATTGCCAATACACGCTTTTGATATTTCGAGAAACTTCGTAAGATAATTTGAAGAATTTGTGTTCGAAAGTGCATTAAATTATACATTTCACGGGTAATGTCAATACTAACGTCAGATATATTTCTACTTTCTTGTAAAGAGAAAGTATTGTTTTCGAGCGTCAGAAATTGGCTATTTTTTGACAAATAACTTGTTGCCTGGCCTTGATAACGAAAAAGTGGATAAATCTCTTTCCTATCTGTATTAAATTATTCCCTTGAACACACTGTGTATCAGAATCCACATTTCATGAATCCTTATTACCGAAAAATCCATTGACGGCAAAACGTTTGTCGGGGTAATTAATTGTAAATATTGGTTGGGTAATTAATTGCAAATATAACAATAACTTTAAATATTTTTTATATTTATAGATATATAGATTTAAAAATTGTATTAATGTCAATGAAATTTAAATCATGATTATTAAGTTAGAAACTATCAAAAAGGTTTAGTTAACTATTAAAAAGTTATAAACAATTACACGGATTCTCAACAATGGTTTCACAAAAGAGGTATTTACGATTCGAGTGGTAAAATGGACATTTTATTTTGAGAAAGGTTCCGACGGGAGGTCGATAGGCAGAGTGGCAAAACAAAATAATTTTTACCACGTGTCATACACTATTTATAGATAGCCTTCCTGGCTTTCCTTTTATTTTCATTATACAGATCAATCAATTGGGTACATTACGATTTGTAGAAGCTGGTGCGGTCCGACGAAAATTTTTGTTTTCTTTAAACTAAAAACGCATTTTTAAACAATTATTTTCTCAAAAACTGCTCCACTTTTTTTCTTTTTTTCGAATAGAGCAAATAAGGCTTAAAGAATGGCACAGGTTCCATGTTCGCCGAACGCTGAATTTTTTAAAATTGCATCAGTTAAAAGTAATTGGAGAAATCACTAGATATTTAAGGGACTTGCCACGTGGTTTTGATGTAACGTTGATGTTTCTGGAGCATTGACTCGAGGGACGTACGTTTGAATCTCGACGCGGAGAAATAATATTTGCTGGTTCGAAACACTTTTATAAATTAATATTTGGTGTAATAAATTAGTATTGAATGTGTATTTAATTACTGAATCAGTTGTAGTTTTTTGTGGGCGTTGGTGTTCTCCAAATTACTACTCGAATGTCGTGCGTGGTTGCTTAAGTATGTCGTTTTTAAAGTATTTATTTCGTAAACAGCAGGAGTAATAAATTTATGTTTGGAGTAATAAATTAGTATCAAACGATTGTTAAATTATGTTCTTGGTTTTATTTGATTGTGCTCGTTGGTTCTCTCTATGATCGAATTTGAAACTCTGGCATGTTTGGACAAAAATTATTCAGTTTTAACAATTTTTATTTAATACATGGCAACGCTTTTAAATTTAATTTAGGTGAAATAAATTAGTATTGGATGTTTTTTAATTATTGAATATGTTTTAGTTGTTTGTGGCCGTTGGTGCTCGAATTTTATATGCGAATGTTGTGCGTGGTTGCATAATTATGCTGTTTTTAACAATATTTTTTCCGTAAACAGCATGAGTGATAAATTTTATTTTGGAGTGATAAATTAGTAATAAATATGTACTAAAGATTCGTATTAGTTTGAATCGATTGTGCCCATTTTTAAAATTTGGTTCTGCTAGCTTGACAGTGGCTTGAAAGAAGCTGGCACAACCACGTGTATATCAGAAACGGGAGTAATAAATTAGTAATAAATGAATACTAAATATTCCATTTGGTTTGATGTGATTGTGCTATGGTGGTTGTGCCAGCTTGATACAACCTAAAGCAATGTCTCAAATCTTTCCACTTTGGGTATACAGCCAATTTGGGTATATAGAAGTTTTTTTTTGTGGGGATCTTAAAGATGGGAGCAACTGCACTTATCAAACGTCAAAATGTTCCAATTGTAAATGTGTACATAAATCGATTGATCCAAGATGTCTAGTATATCAAATTTAATAATTTTAAGACACATTAGTTTTAACTGTTTGATATTTCACGCAAAGCCATTGACACTATTAATCGCATTAGAAGCAGCCATATGGCTCTTAACAGCAGTTTAAATAGATATCAAATTATCAGTGGTAAAATTTGTGAATGTAGTGAAAGACATGAATCTATTGAGCATGTCTTGAGGCAATGCAATTTATTGATAGTGAAAGGAAAGAAATGTTATACAGTTTGAGCAAATTTAATAAGTATTGTGCTTTTTCTATGTGTTCATTGCTATCGGTTTTGGATAAAGTATTACCCAATTATTGTAAACTTTATTTCAAAGATCAACGAAAAAGTAAATTTGTATCATTGTCACTTACATTTTATAGCTAAACAGGTTTCTGTTTGTTCCTTAATATATTCTTCTCATTCATTATGTAATTTATTGTTTTCATTATTTTTATATTTGTCATATTCTTTTAAATTTTATTTTATCAATGTGTGTTTTGGCTCTGTAAACATTTTTTACTGCCAATAAAAATACACTATATTGTTACACCAGTGTATGCATCATACTGTAGCACTTCTCCATGTTAAATGCCCCTATTATGATGTGTTGATCAGCGACTCTAGCGTTTTGCGGTGGCAAAGGAACACTACTCTTATTACATTCGACACTACATTCGTAATACAGTTTCATTCTGCTAAATATGGCCAAAAAGGAAATATTTACAGGCACATTACAAATACATGTTTTAATGTTCACTCAAATATAACTAAATATACAACAGGTGAAGTAGAATTGTTTAACTATTTTTAAGAAAAAATTTAAATCTAATGATTGTTGTCCAATAACATTTAATAATGTAATGAAGAATAACAACTATTTCTTTCTTTTTCATGAAAATGTCTAGAAGCTGATGATCTATATCTGTAACAAATGACGCCAACTAAAACGAGGTTCTAAATGACTGAGAAAAGAACATTTGTACCTAGACGGGAAAATAAAAACCAGGGTGATATTGATTGTTCATATTTTATTTCACAGTGCTACAATATTATTTCAAAACCACATCGATAATATTTTCTATTTTTTTCTTAATAATAAAGAATGAACATCCAAAATGCCTGAATTTAAACATTTTGTCTTGTTTTCTCTTGCTGAAGTAATTCTCTATTGTTCACCAAATTCTTACTCTTGTTATAAAATCTTACTCTAATAAAAATTCCCAGAACTACTTTCTTTATTTTACAACAAGCTTGCAACATGCATGCATGCATGCTTGCTTGCTTGCTTGCTTGCTTACTTGCTCGCTCGCTCGCTCGCTCGCTGGCTCGCTTGCTCGCTTGCTCGCTTGCTCGCTCGCTCGCTCGCTCGCTTGCTTGTTTGTTTGTTTGTTTGTTGTTTGTTTGTTTGTTTGTTAAACGTCAAAAAACAGTTAAAACTGTGTATGACGTGCTATGGGGAGAAGTGAATTCTGTACACATTTTAAAATTTCTGTGAGCCCTCATTAAGTCATATACTAATTGAATTTTGAATGAAAAAACCGCCCCCATGTAATAAAATCTATTTTTAAGGAAAGGAAGCAATAAATTTTGGGCTCTTATCCATGATTTTCTTCGTCAAGGAAAGAATAAAGAATTGAATAACTTCCTGCCGCGAAAAGATGGAAACAATTTGAATAACTGTATTTCCCACTGAATTCTAGAAGACGTGCACAGATAATGAAGTTACATTTATGTCCAGAAGCAAAACAAGGGGCCATCTCAGCATTTGCTCGATGGATCAGGGAAACTAGACGAAAAACCTGATCGAGATGGGGGTCATTGACACAGAAGCTGCGATGCATTACTTGTTACATATTGTTTAGAATTATACAGTCCAATGGTAAATAATACATTAAATATCAGTTTTAAAATTAATGTTACTTTCCTTGTGATGCTCGGTATACTCTCTACTTGCATAGAAATAGTTACGCAGCAGAAACGATTTCACTTTGCGTTTAAACTTTTCTATCGAATTTAATCGTTTAATGTCATCTGGCAAAGTGTTGTAAAATAATGTACGTGTATTGTATGTGAATTTTTTGTAATGAGCTGTTGATACTGTCACCTGATGAATATGATTTCTACGTCGAGTGTTATAGTAATAGACATCGGCGTTTTGTGAAAATATATTCCTTCCCTTAAGCAAGTCATTTCTGACAAAAACCACTGATTCGTAAATCAACAGACAAGGTAATGGTAAAATTCCTAGATTAATGAAGAGAGGGTTACAAGAATCACGTGGGTGGGATTTGGTTATTATTCGTACAATTCGTTTTTGTAATCTAAAAGTCTGGGAGCTATAAGATGTATTTCCCCAGAATATTATGCCATATCTCAGGCGGGAATGTACATTCGCGAAATATACAACGAGCAGTATGAAGGCTGACTGATTTTGAAAGAATTCTGAACGCGTAGCACAATGAACTTAATTTTGTGTTCAATTCATTTAAATGGGCGTTCCAGTTAAGGTTTGACTGAATTTAGAGACCTAAAAATTTTGTTGCCTTAACATCAGTCAATGGTACACCGTTCTTTTTCAATGGAGCACAGAATGGTTTATTTGAAATGGAAAACTGCATTAAAACCGTTTTATTTTCGTTTTACTATTAATTTGTTATTTCGGAACCAATTTGTAACATCTGATATTGTACTATTTACGGTTTCTCTATTGCAAAGGATGTTTGTATCATCCGCAAAGAGCACTGTTCTTCCGTTTCGAATCGTCGAGGGCATATCGTTTACGTAAAGTAGGAACAGAGTAGGGCCTAAAATCGATCCTTGAGGAACTCCACGTGCGATGGGCAGAGTCGGAAAGGTGCGTACGTCCATCATTCCAGTAAGGTATTTCCACTCTTTGAGATCGTTGTTTAAGGTACGAACACAACCAATCTAGAGCAATGCCACGGATTCCATACGAAGGTAATTTTGAAAGCAAAATGTCATGATCAATGACGTCAAAAGCTTTTGAGAGATCTAAAAATAATCCAATAAGTGCCTCGTTTTGATCCAATGATGAGGCGACATCTTTAAGAAAGGAAAATATAGCTGTTTTCGGTGATTTTAATTTTCTAAATCCATGTTGGCAATCTGAAAGCGCGTCGTGTTTACTAAGAAAGGTTTCCATTCGTTCCAAAAGTCTCTCGAATATTTTTGAAAAACTGATAGAAGAGAAATGGGCCGATTCAAAATTTTGAATTTCATTTTTGTTGCCTTTTTTGAAGAGCGGCTTAATTTGAGCTGTTTTGAAAATATCTGGAAACGTTTCGGTGCATAACGATGAATTAAATATGATAGTTAACGGGTGTATAATGGCATACGCACAGGTCTTTAACAAAGAATCCGGGAATTCATCTTAACCGGGCGAATAATTATTTTTTAGTTTACCGATTATTTTGAGAATTTCATAGGAAGAAGTTTCGGAAATGAACATCGTGTCTAAAATTTGGGTGAACTGTCTGTTATTGAATTTTGTGGCTGAAGACGCTTAGTGAGATCGGCAGCAATTCTCGAAAAGGATTGGTTAAAGAGACTAGCCACAGTTGCCGGATCGTCCACATTTATATCGTTATATTTTAAAACAACATTCTCTACAGGGTTTCTAGTTGATTTGGTCGAATTTTTTATTATATTCGTATTATTATTCGTCGTATTATTTATTATATTTATATTATATATTAGTACAACTTGTTCTTTCTAATCTGCTTGCGATTCAATATCAAACATCTTGTATAAATATTCAGTAAATCAGTATAGGATTCTTCCGTTTTCTTTTGCCTAGCTAAAGATTCATGAATGTTTGTTAATAACCCTCGTTGCAAATTCCTTTAGTAATGGACTCTTAAACAATTCCCATGACGTACTACACAGCCCGTATTTCACAAATAATTTCGTACTTCCACTCCGTAAATTTTTGCGTTAATAGTTTTTAGTTCGTCTGCCCATCTACATAAGTGTGCAGAATCCTCTGTTTCATCTATCCATGCTTGTACACAATGTGCTTGCTGGTTACCACTGAACAGTGATAATCATTCAACATTACGATAAGTAACGTTAGCAGCTCGCGGTGCTTCGTGGCCGTGTTCGACGCGTTCTATGCTAAGTCACGTCATCTTCGTGACAGACTATACACCTCTCGTGAAGGTAATCTTTGATCGTTCTCAAGAGGTATTCCAGAACCTTTTTGTCTCCCAGTCCCTCAACGATACTCTTCCATCTGGCAAAGTTGAAGGCGTTTCTGATACATATGGCCTTTAGCGCATAGAATCCTTTCATAATAACGCCTCGCTTGTCAGACTGCAAAACTGACTACAGGTGGCGTCCGTTGTCGAATGTCCCTCCTGGAAGCCGTGTTATCTGGGAGATTAATGGTCCCTTGCGACAGATGCTTCTGTAACCTTGCTAGAATTAGACAATTATGATAGCTTGGCCATAAGGTCCAGTATATGCCTCGCGTCGTCTTCCACACCAGTTCCTTCTTCTACCAGGTGGTTTGCTCCCCGGGATGGGCACCTAAGTGTTTGCTTTCATCCGCACTCCTCGCCGGCCAGCTGGAGTCTCGATTCCGCCAGAACGCAGTTTACCCTCTCGGCAACTTTCCAATTCAACGCCTAGGTCGGGCTAGCACAGAGCTGCCGGCTTTCCAGGACGGCGCTGGAGACGAAAGGATGCGCCACTCACAAGACCCTCCTCTTTGCCCAGAGTACCGGGCCACTGCCTCAACGAAGGCAAGAGCCCAACAAGAGACCACCCGACTATCCGGGGGGCTCGAGGTCCCTTTCCCGTCTCCTCACTGCAATCACCTTTATGCTATCGACGTGAGTAACGCCGGAACCTAGGCAACCTGACAGGGGTGTTCGTGATCCCGTCTGAACGTCTACATAACGAATCCGGAGCATTTCGAAGAACGTCCTTCGCCCAATCCTGCCTAAAGGTCAACGTGCCAGGGGCCCAACTGGTGGGTTACAACTTGGCAACGCCTGCTCAGTATCCACCATGAAGTTAACGATGTGAGTGCCGCCGTGAAACTCAGGGTCCGGATGGTCTACAATTCTCCACCAGAAACCACGCCATGCGGTGCCCAAGAGGAAAAGTGCTCTAAAATATGAAGTCTGATGTATAGGCTTGTTACCCTGCCGGAGAAGAATGAGTTTGTTTCTTCCACAGCGCGGGCAAAGTTCCATTCCTAGGGCAGCGGTTAAACACTTAACAAGCATTCCAGGAACTGCCCTGAATTTTGTAACGATTTTGAGCATCTCGTTCGGTATCCCATCCTTCGAAACCCGGCGCTCTCCCATATTTCATGGTCGTCACGGCACTCCGCAGTTCAATCGTAATTATTCTTCTGAGTTCTCCAGCATAATTAGTATTTTCTTAATTACTAAGGTTTTGTTCTATTAGCATACACGAGGGAGAGCTCTCGCATGTTAAACCCCACCCTCTTCCCAATTTTTCCATTTCCATATTAAGCTTGTAATATATCTTTTTCTTCAAGACCTTCTTATCCTCCATCACCTGTTCTATATTTCTCCTTGTAATTCATAATAATAAAATACACCCTTGTCAATACAAACTATTATTTAATGTTATTACCAAGCGAAGGTACACCAGTGTAATTCAGTCACTTAGAATAACAAGTTAGTTTAATTTCACATACAGTAGCATATTCTACAGGCTCTGAACGGGTGGGGTAGAATCGAGAAGCGTCGAACCAGCAAAACTTTAATAGAATGTTAAAAAAGTTCTCATCCTGTAGTCTACAGTGTGAGGAACTTGACCTTTGATCTCTTTGAGGCCTTTGGTCTCAAACTTTTAGTTTTTAAAGCCTTTCTACGCTTTGTTTAGGAGTTATTTAATGATATAGACTAAAAAATGCAATTGAATATTGCGGGTTACATTTGACATATTTAAATGCTTTTTTTTAAAACAAATCCTTCACATTTAAAGTCAACGTGCAGTTTGTTACGTGTCCATGAAATTCTTTCTTTAGAGACCACATTCATAAAGATTGGTTGCATGTGAGAGCCGGAAAAGGTTATTATTGGAGACTATTATTCCATGCCAATAATTTCCAAATGTATACTTGTTGATCATGTTTGCTGAATAGGTAGCCAGATTTGGGAGCAACCAATCTGCGCAACAAAGCAGCAGCCCTGCATTTAAAGATTAGTAGCTCTTGGGAGAGGGTATAATATATATTTTATTAAAAAAATAATATTTATTCAACACACCATTTATGCCTATAAACTTTATTTTGAACTTAAAAATAATAAATAAGCAATAAATTAATTGACTGTTTTGAACTGTGTGAAAACAACTCGCAAACACTGGTCTGCATTTGATATGCCAACTGTCATTGCTTCCTTCACTCCCACAGTTTCTCTAAACCCTTTCTTTTAAGAGTTAGCATGCTCCAACTTCACCAATTGAACAGCTGGAATTACAAATTCTTTGCAATGTGAAAAGCTTTACTATCTGAAAAAAATTGTATAATCTTTCTTTTCACATAAGCCAAATGATTAGGGAAACAAGAATAATAACATTAACAATACTGAACATTCAACAATTTATTGTGTACATTGGCAGGAAGGTTCAATACAGACTGGCATCGCAGGCGCAACGTGATGCTATAGTACAAAATATACATAGGCCCTTGGGCACAGGTGAAAGCACACAAAGGGACAGGGGTCGAGGCAGTGAGCGACTAGAGGACAGGGGATGGGAAAGGACTACGACAAGCCAGGCCGGGCTTTGCCCGTCTCGAGAGGTGGTTCTTCGTTCATTGGCTCATCAGTTGGCCCTGCAGGGACCCCGCGACCTGGAGAAGGGCTGTCCACAGGCCGGAATGTAAATCCAGGAGAATCGGCACTAGACAATGAATCCGGAGTGCCAACAGAGCTCAGAGAACCTGGAAGGGGACTGGCAGCAGCATCAGGCCTATGGCAAGAGATAAGCATTAGAATTTTATTCAACGGATTGTCCAACATTCTCTCAAGTCACATAGTTCAGCAGAATGGGGTATCATTTGATACAATCAATGTACAGAAAAAGTTTAAATAAGGAGAGTGTAAAAATCTGAAATGATGAGTCAATTCTGTGAATTTGTGGTTTCAGTTCACAGAAAAGTATGGAATGACAGCAGAATGGTGCAAAGAAATAGATTGATAGCATCACCAGTATTGGCCTCTGCCTTCAGTAGTAGCCACTTCACAAAATTTAAAAAATTAATATTAGAGGCTTCCTTTTAGCGGAACATGGGGCTTATTATGCCTTTGAATTAAGACTATAATGAAAATGATTTATTAATTTTCCCTTATTTCATATTTAAGGAACAAGATGAAAACATTTTATTATTAGCATTGCAATAGTGTAACATGTACTAGCCCTTTTATGGTCTGAAACATTACGGGATAGAATATTGTGACGTTCGTGGCCTGGCCACAAACCCCACAGCACCCACGCAACATCGGCGGTGACGGAAAGTACGTGAGAACACCGGAAAAGCAGCCAGAGATCGAAAAAGGCGCTACCTGTCAGTTGCGGCCAGAAGCGGCGGCGGGGTACTCTCGACGTACGGGCGGCACGCCTGGGGTGTACTATGACGTCAGGGCCGCATTTATACGGCGGAGCGGCGAAGAGTTGGGTCTTCTTGAATCAGACGGCGACGTGAGAGGTAGCTTCCGTAGTCAAGACGCGGGGTCGTGAATAATACCACGAGCAGTAGTGAAGGAGACCGTCATAGTATTGAGGCGGCGAAAGCAGCAAAGTGAAATTGTAACGAGGCTGCATAAATTAAAGAGAACGTTGACTGTGAGAACGTGAGCTGAAATAAGTGAGAAATGAGTGGAGTAGTAAACGTGACTGTGAACCGTATTAGATAATCAACGCGCTGGTGGAGCGACACGTTGATTAACACACGCGAGAAACTGAGAAATACGCGTGCGCGTGTCAGGATCTGGCGGCGAGAGCTAAAGAAGATTATTCTGGATCTGGCGGCGAGAGCTAAGGAAGATTGGTCGGGAACTGGCGGCGAGAGCGATAGAAGACTGGTTCGGCAATTTGGTAGCGGGCTACGGAGACAGCTTCCTAGGACATTTGGGAAACGCGAGCGGCGGCGCGGCTGGAGTTGAGCAGCGACCTCGACGACACGACGGCGGTGCGTAACCCGGGGGCTTGGGCAGCTGCAAAGGTAATCCGCATTTGAATAAAACCAAAGTGGGGAGACCGGAATTTGGACGGGAGTGATAGCGAAAGATAAGAACAAACTTTGCAAGATCTGCTTAGATTTGATTCACGGCGAAGTAAATTAACCTTGTACGACGGTAATGTATTCAATTTAGAAATTGTGTAAATATTTTATTAGTGATCCTCATTTTATTGTGTAAAATTATTAATGAGGAAAATTGTGAATGTAAAATAGCGATAAGATCCCAGATAACGTGTAATGGTAATCAATCCCAGGAGTGTGGGAAAATTCAATTTCACTTGATTTAATAATCTAGCAAAAATCCGTGCACGGGTGCTAGGAGGTAATTAGTCACATTATAACGAGCAAATCATTAAGTAAAGATTTTTTTTTTGTGTGTGTTGTAAATTCTTTTGATTTGATTTTCAACTTGAGTGTCAAGTGTAAAGAGTCTCTTTGCCATATTTCAGAACATATCATTGTTTTATCTAATTTTGTGTCTGGGTGTGCTACTTTCTCATACCCTAAAAGATCCTGTCCGCTGAGATTTTTCAAAGCTTGAAAGAGCATTCTTTCCGGCGTCCCCCCGAAGTGGGGGCGTTAGAATATAGTTTGGCAATTACCCAATTGGACGTCTGACCATCATCAAAATTTTACCATTTTCAAGTGGTCACAACTAGAACAAAATTTGGGTTTGGAAATTAAAAAAAAAATGAACAAATTGAAAACTGACCATTTTTAGGCAAAGCATGTATTGAGAAAGATTCATGCTCACTGCAAGTTTCAAATAAAGAATTTAGTACGGTTCCACAAGAATTTTCAGAAAACTCTGAAAAATGATCTCAACTGTGGTCATTTTTTGCACTTTTACCCTATGAGAGCATTAATGTGTATATTTATCTGAAATGTAAATAATTATCAATATGTTCATATAGAGAAGTTAGTCTAACAATGGACCAGTTCGACATGTCGAAAAACAAAACAAAGTCATGTTGGATGCTGGCATTGCAAGAAGTCCTGTCAAAATCATTTACAAGTGAGCCAACTGCAACAAATTACTACTTTACCACATAACTTGCAGTTATGCTACCAGCTGTAGCTGTCAAAGTGATTCCTTCTTATAATAATCTCTCTATACCATTAATATTTCAACAGCACACATTAATGTTGAGAAAAATGTTAACTTTGATGTCAAGTATTAAAAAATTATATTGTTGCAAAGGTGCATGCAATGTGAACACACTGAGGAAAAAAACCCACAAAAGAGCCAGCACAAACAAAACATTGCCAAGTTTCCAAATCACTTACGGGAGCATACATTCTGCGTTGAAAAGGAATATTATGAGGTACGATCAGATAAGTGATTGTATCTCATAGATCATAGTGAATTTTGCCCTTAGCGGTTGGAAAACTGTTTAATAAGAACATCATTATTGTATCTGCTTTTTGGGGGGAAGTTATACACAGGTAGACGATAAGTCTGCTTTGAAAGAAAACAGCTAATAACAATTTGCAAAAAGAATACGAAATATGTAATATAGTTAGAGTTCAAAGAGTATATACATTTTGACCTCTTCTTCACACAAATGCACTCAAAACTTCACAGCTTTAAACAAAATCATTTGCAACTTAAAAAGAAATTTCTCACCGGCCACCGTGAGCAACAAGCAACCCACTGCATGAAAGTCTCTTTGCTGGTGGTGTGTATGGCTCCACCTTATCTTCATCCATCTCACATTTGCGCTTCACAGGTCCCAAGGAACTTGGCCTCATGGCAATCGGGCTTTGGCTGCGCCTGTAACATATAATCAAATAATCCTGTATTGTGTATTTAAAAATCCTTTTTTTTTTAATTATTGCTCCTTCTTCGCAACATGTCTTATACTAAGACAGATGGAACTTTGGGATTGACAACTACCGAGCACATAGTGCGCTGTTGCCAAACGCACACGCGCACGATGCCTATTGCCTTCACTACTGTTATTCATGACACCGTGACCTTATGCATTGTAAATATGCAATCATTTCTCTAATTTACACACTGTAACATTTCTAAACACTTTTCAGCATAGAGAAAAACATCTGTAGAATAAAAGAATGCCACGACCTGATAGAAAATTTAGATACAGTTGAAGTTTTCGAAGTAAACTCTGTGTGTTTTTTGTATGTTTTCAGGGATACAAATAATTCAATTATTCATGGGAAAGATTCTACTTATGTCATTTTTACAATAAGTTTTTAGCAGTACTGTCTTCATTATTACTATCAGAGGAATACCGTAAATTTATGAAATCTTCAATATTATGATCTGTCATTCCCTCATTTATAGAGTAACAGCTTCATTGATTATTCTTTCTGTATATTCAACAACTTTTTCCAGGTGTAATAAATGATTTGGTGAATAGCTTCTTAAACATGTTTCTACAACTCTGAAATCGTACAAGTCTTGTTTCTTTCCCCTACGAGACTCTTCATGTGAGCATAAATATTTTCAATTGCATTAAAGTGACAATGATTTGGAGGTAACATTAAAACCTTACGTCAAAGTAGAGATACTGCAACGAACTTGAACGAAAATGTTTCGGCTCTTTCACTACTTCGAAAACACCTTCAAAAAACAGTGTCGATGACCGCCCCTAAGAGCGTTGTGATGCTCATTACTGAAGACAATGAACTGAGCCAAGATATGTGGTTGAATGAGTTTCCTGTTCGACAAGATAAGCTTCATCGGAGACTCACCGTTTCCCATCTATCAGGGCGTATGTTTCATTCGGGTTCAAGACGGAGCGCGGCACCCCACACTTGTAACCCAATCGTGCCTTCGGCCGTAACATCATCGGCAACGAGGGGTCAGTGGATGCTGACGTAACTGACACACGATTGGCTGAGTGCATGTCGTTGCCATGGCATGGTAGCGACACCACTTCACTGTAAATACCTAACTCTCATCTCCCGCACAATAGCCCTTCTTGAGCACTAAGCATATAATCTGCACATAACCCTCCGTTAAGCATTTGTGTCTTTGTCTCGTCACATCACAGTCAATTCGCCTTTTCGTCTCTTCAGTCAGGGGCTCGGCACCACTAGTAACTGAGTTCCTAGACGGTCATCCGTCCAGGTATCCGTGGGGGTCTCGAGTTGCTTAACTTCCGTGACATCACGAAAGGTAGTTAAGTATATAATTCGGCTAACGTGACCTTCTTAAAGTTCAAAGTGTGTGGGAATAGTCAATAAAATATTCTGTATCCAATGCAGCGATGTTGTTGACAGATCAGTATAGGCAGAGAACTACTCACCGTTAAGAGGGTGATTCATTATATTTCTGATTCATTATATTTAAGAGCTTCGACAACTGCATACATTAGCAGTGAATACACTGTACAAAGAATGAATGAAAGCACTTGATCCCAATGCAATGAAACCTGCAAGTCATAGCATCCTCAGAAAATGAGCCATTAGTGTATATGAATATGCTCCGGATATGAACCCCTTGTATCCTGACCATATTCAAGGAGATAAGTGGTCTGTTAGGGAACGTTGGAGAGTACGACTTCAATGACCGGTCGACGGAGTTTCCAAGGGAGGCAGAAGTAGTTTGGGCTTACATGGAATCAGAAAGGAAATATCAAGATCTCGCAATAGATTTAACTAGTGGTGCTACAGGATAGCACAGACTTTTTTGTACTAGTTTTCTAATTTCTTTGGTCTTGAGTAGCTTTTTGGTTTGGCCCCAACCTCTACCCTCCTGCCATCATCTGGTCTGCTGTCATTTATAATCGATAAGAATTGCGATGGTGGGAAACTTATCAAGTCTCACCAGTGAATGCTTTCGATCATGCACCACGATGGCAAAGTCAGCATTCCACCTAGGCACAGGGAGGTGTTGTAACCGGCGTGCAGACTTTGGGATTGCAATGGCGGCTGCGCAATTGCTGTGGGAGAAAGGGGCAACCATGGCGTCGATGCCACTTGAACAATTGCCTGATATTCTTATTTTCTTGCTGAATGTATCCCAGTCAGCGATGAATTAGCCAGCGAGAGGAATAGGTAACATCTAAACTAGGAATATCAAAGTGGATCAGAGTAGGAAAATGGACACTCCCATGTAAGTCATCCAGAACAGATGGACTGCAGAGCACCAGATCAGTTAACAAGAAAGTGTTTAAAGCCATGGAAATGTGAGTAAAATTTCTAGAATTCAGAACAATCAAGTTCTGCTGGTCAATATTTTCGAGAATAGTATCTCTCAGGAGCCTCGTGCCACTCCAGGCAGGATTGTGGGTATTAAAGTCTCTAACAATAAGTAAGGGGGGTGGGACAACTGGGAGACCGTTTACATCCCATGAAAGAGCGCCATGGTCGAAATTAGGGGTGGGTTTCTTCTTTTCCTGGTCCCTCGCTTTCTGGAAAGTGCTTTGAGCACTCGCAGGCAGGTCCTCCTCCACAACAGTCGTCCTCACTATTGCTAGAGAGGGTGGCCAGCATAGAAGGGGAATCCTGATCCCTTGAGATGGGTGACAGAGATCTAGAGATGTTTGGACTTAATTTCATTGGCACACAGATAAGGATATTTGCTGTTGCATTAGATGTCTTGTCAGTGCTTGATTACCAACGGAACAGCAGAGTTGGTGATTTCAGTCAAGTCTTCAAGGGAGTCCTTGGGGAGACACGCTGCGTCACATAGATTGTAAAGTTTTTTTGCGTTTTAGTTTGACCGCTCGGTGTTGGCTTCGTGGTATTCATAGTGGCACTCGAGAAAGGAGTCAGATCCACAGGGTTTCTTGCTAAGTAACGGCGATTGACCTGTGGAAAGGGCACCTCGCTGACTGATCTTCTGAATCTCTCCTTTGAAAAGGTAGGACACTTGTTGGAATTTGCTGAATGGTCTCATTCGCATTTCCCACAGTGCAGTGTTGTAGCGCAGGTTTCTACCTGCGCTACCACACTTAACGCCTATTGGGCTTGAGAGCAAGAGTTCTTACCTGCCACACTTAACACATACTGGGCTTCCTGTAATACGTTGCATATGGCCAAACCTTTGGTATTTAAAAAGAGCAATGGGTTCCGGACACACTGCCAGATGGGAAGATTGTAGAATCTGCAGCTGATCCCTTCTCAGAGGGCTGGGAGATTGAACATCAGGATCAGAGTAGGAGTGGGGATCTATCTCCCATGCTCCTTTTGATCCTGAACCCCTCGGTGGCATCTTGGCTCTTGAAGGAAGAGAGAACTTCCTCATTTTCAGAAGCAAAATCATCATGATTGACCACTCCCTTACAAAGGTTAATGATGATGCGAGTGGTCACCCATCTCGAGGCCGGCCATCTGCGTAGTTTTTAGAATTCTCTCTATCTGCTCATCAGTGCATGCTTTAAAGTAAGAAGAAAAGAATTGCCTGATGTCCTTCCTTTGTCACACGACCGACTGAAGGTTCCAAAACTTATCCTCTGCATTTCGCGAGAGACCGACTTCTCTGATTCTCTTAAAAGTCTTTCCTTCCTCAGCGCAAGCCATAAGAAGAAACCATGGTATCTTCAGTTTATCCTCTTCTCTGAGAAAAAAGAAACTATTGAAATCAAATTTTCTCTTCCTTTCGGAAGAGGACAGGGGGTTGGTTTTTTGCTTCATAGAATAGAAGCGGTTCCAACTCCATGCTCCCTCAAGCTAGAATTTCTAGTTATAAAGAAAGGGCTTATTAGGATGATTTACAAGTTCCAAATATTTTTTAGTAGTTTACCATAATTGTAAAAATAAAAATATTCCTTTTTATCACACAGATTGTTCTCAACTTCAATTTGAAAGCAATGAGTTGCCACTGCAAAAATTCTTGGAACTATCACTTTCACATCAATTAAAACAACTCACCGTGTAAACGTGCGTGTTGGGCTAGGAGACAGGGTGCTTTTCCAGTTCATAGGAAGACCGGGTGAGATGCCTTGACGACCAAGTCGAGTCGGAGATGGTGAGGAACAAACTGGAGGACCCTGAGGCAAAGTCAACTGCAGAAAGTCACATACACCCCGGTTTGTACGTTCTGCCATGTCTGCCTGGAAACCAAAATGAAAGGTCTTGAATTAATTCACAGAATTACCACCGATTACAAAATTTTATACAAAACTTTACATAATGCATAATTTTTAAATGAACGTTGAAATTTATTAGAGACATTAGAAAAAATGTAAAAATAGTAAATTTTGTCATATCATCCTTAAGAAAAATTAATTTCCCATAACCTTTAGTTTACTTCCATAATTTTCAAAAGCTTCAGAAATACAATTAGTCCAGCAAGAACTGAAAAGGGCAGGTTACCTGAAAAAGGTAGAAAGTTTCTTTGAATATATTCTATGTACCCAGGCACTAGTTAAAACCCACGTTTTCGACCTCTAGACCCTGTGCTAACACCGGGAGGCCTGAAAAACTGGTGTTCTCTGCATTTTTTCATATTTTCATAACTCTTTAACCTTAAGTAATGTAGAAAAAACATTAAATTAAATTTTAAAGAGGATGAAATTTCCTACAACTTTTGTAGGATCCATTTTTTCGAAACCAATTACCAAGCGAGCTACAGCTTCAAAAAACGGAATTTTTCCATTTATGTAAAATGTATGCAAAAAAAAACAACAACTCATGTTTGTGACATTACAACCAACCTGTATTACATGAAATAATAATATTAAATCATGAAATAATTATTATTACATGAAATACTATTATTTATCTCATTGTCTGTGAAAACATTGCTTCTCATTGCACTTGCTTCACAAATGTACGCATTGTCGAAAATATTAATATACCAAAAATGATTATGTGTAGGTGTGTTTACGTGCTCAGCTTAACTCTTCAACACGGAAACAATATAATTTCAACAAAACTTGATATAACATTATTACTGGGAAATTGCAAAAGTAATACTATAGGGGCATGACAACCTGAGCAGAATGGGTGGGGGTTGTTATTAACAAACAAACCACTATGCAACCCACAAAGACAATTCCGTGTGTAATGTGCACTGAGACTGTGACGAGCGATGCTGTTTAATTGATGATTGTTATAAATACGCCCAATTATAAAAGGAATAAAATGTCCTACTTTTGTAGTTTTTTTCTAAACTTAACACTAACCGAGCTACAGACCCAAAATAAAACAGGGCAAAAACGCCATTGGATGTGATGGTGTAGCCCGCCGAACACCTGATTGCTGAGACCACCTTAACCTGCATTTTGTCTTTTCATTTGCAGTGTTTTTGTACTCTTCCATAGTTCTTGAAATGTGAGCTTTGAGTTCAATGATTCTGAACCTACTCTGTTGTTCGGTTCGACGAGTTGCAGATTATTTGTTAATGAAATGTTTGTCAGGCTGCAAATTCAAAACCCTCGGTAATAAAATTAGACTGAAGCACACGAAGTTTTGATAAAGAAATTTGAAGTTGGGAAAACATATATACGACACCTTAAAAACAAAATAAAAAATTCGTCGTTTTCTGGCACACGATTACATAACTTTCTCTTCTTACGAAGAACTTCGTAAGGCAAGAAAGTAAAAATGAGTGGTTAAAAGAATATTTTTATAGATGGTTGCCACAATATTCAGGAGGACCTAGGCAAATAGCCAAAACCTAAATCATTAGATGAACTCATCTGTTCCTACAAATATTGAAGCAAATAATATTTCTTTAACTTTTTATGGAGTTATTTATTTCATTAGACTTCATGTTGCGTTTCAGTCGTCGTTTTCTTTTGTCGCCTCCAGGACGTCTTCGTTTATTTGAAATGTATGTTTTAGGCAGGCGCGGCTCGTCATTAAAGGCTGTAAGGCGGAGCCTCCCCTACAAAAATCGCCGCCAAAAGAATGTAAAAAATATTTATAAATGTATTTATTTGTTTATTAATAATGGCTTTCTGAGTTATATTATGTAATAATTATATCAAAATTTTTATATGACAGTGCTACAACGCTCGTTCGTAACGCATTTGAAGCTGTTGACAGGGAAAAGAAAAGCGTTAGGCTCCCACTTCATTCTGCCATAAGCCCCTATGTAAAACGAGGAGGGCGTGACGTCATGCATTCACTGCACAGGCTTACGGGCGGACGAAGGCTGCGGCCTGGCAGCCTTCAAGGGTCAGGACCTGGGCGCGGCCGAAGCTTGGGTGGGCGTAGGGTGTGAAGAACGGCGTGCTCACCAGATAGCAATACTATGCAGCTCAGTGAGAAGCACTGAGCATTAACTAGTTGTTCAAATACGCGGTAGGATCGCTACTCCTTTATCGAAATGTGTATACAAATACATTAATTAAAAACCAAGTCCTAATGAAAAACGTAGACAAAACTCTGTCAAAGAACACGTTCCCCTGCTGTCCCCATAAATGAAAATCTAGTACTACCCCCGAATTAACTTCATGAACTGGCGGGAAAATCGACACGCCCTGCTTTCTGAAGTGCCGTTAGGTACGCACCGCAGAGCAGTTTTTGTATGGTACGAAATTTAAGTGGTTGTCTGTTGTCTTGTTAGCGGTGTAGGTGAATTGTTCGTAAGTCATAGTGTGCTAGTGTAGCTGCGTTTGCTTCATTTGTGGTGTTGGGTAGTTTTATGGATTTTATTGGTGTTGGTGTATTTGTTGTAAAATGAATTCAGTGAACAATATACGTGGTAACAATTTGGATCTTCATTCGAGGATACAGATGAAAACCCTTGCAGAACGTTGTTTTTCCACTCTCAAAAGGATGAAAACCTTCATTCGAAACACAATGAAAGATCGACTGTGTGCGTTGGCAATGTGTTCCATTGAAAAGGAGTTATTGTCATCACCGAACTTCAATGAACTCGTCATAGACTACTTTGCAGAACAGAAAGAGAGCAGAGCTGACTTCATTTATAAACAAATAAACTAACGTAAGCCAAATATTATAAGTATGTAACGTTAACATAGATGTGCTGCGGTGCACCCCATCCCCAGCAATTAAACAGTTGCAGCCTACCCCATTTAGAAAACCACGAGACGCGACTGGTTTTAGGTGTGATAAACTACTCATACAAACCTATTCTATCTTTGAGAGATTGTGTATTTTGAATGGACAATTTTATTACAAACATGAATAAGCCAGAAACCTGTTCAAGACGGAAGAAAATGTTGGACCCAAATGATTCCGGTTTAGACAGGAATTATTGTATTAATATTTTTGATAATACGTACATTTGTGAGACAATGTTTTCACTGATGATGAGATAAATAATAGTATTATATGTAATAACAATAACAATAACAACAATAACAACAACAACGACAACAATAACGACAACGACGACAACAATAACAACAACGACAACAATAACAATAACAATAACAACAAGAACAAGAACAAGAACAATAACAATAAGAAGAACAAGAAGAACAAGAAGAAGAAGAAGACGAAGAGGAGGAAGAAGAAGAAGAGGAAGAGGAAGAAGAATCATTATCAAATGAACTGAGTGACATGTGGTGGTTGGTATCTGTTAATGCAGTTCCTGTGATCTCTGCTGAACTAACTTCACTGCCTGCAAGACTTGGCCTTAAAAACTGGCACATTCGGACAATGCAAAAGGCTGAACACCTGAGCACTGCATACATTGTGAGGAAGTTCCTAATGGTACAGCTTCATGTCAAATCCTGACCACTCAGATTTGCCAGTGAAGGGGACACCTTGGTTCACAAAAGGCTACTATAAAGCATCTCGCTAGGCGAGAGAATCAAATAATCATAATCATAATCATCACCATCACCATCACCATCACCATCTTATGACAGAATTCAAGAGATTCAAAAAAATATTCAACACTTCTCAACGCAAGAAATTGACAGCAGCTATTAATATGTATACAATACCAATCATTAAATTATCACTGGAGATCATCAAATGGTCGAAAACATATTGAATCATTGCAAAGACTTATCAGAGTCCAAATGAGTGGGAGTTGTGAGTTTTCGAAGAACGTTATTACAAATCATTTACAGCACTTCACCTCACAAATGCAATAGTGTTTACCATCACAAATTGTTGGAAATGTGCATATTAACAGCATGAAAAATATGTGTAAACAATTAAAATTCTGAAATTCTTGGAAAAACTCAACTACAAATTGAACATTACATCATGTTAAACAATGCAATTAGCAATATCCGTTGGAAAAGTTTGAAGAAAAAAGTTAAGAGATGTTTTCCAAAAAATTGCGTATGAGCTTTTCTAAAAATGCAGCAATTTGAACACATTTTCTCAGAATACTACAGTCAGGCAGACAGACAGAGAGGCACGATCAGGCAGACAGACGGGCAGCACGACAGGCGGGCAGACAGACAGACAGACAGGCGGGCAGACAGACAGACAGACAGTCGGGCAGGCAGACGGGTGGGCATATAGACAGACGAGCAGACAGACATGGACGGGCGAACAGACACACGGACGGGCGGAGACAGACACGGATGGACAGAGAGACACGGACGGAGACACACGAAGGGAATGGAATGAAGAACAGATACAGAAAGACGGAACGACCAAAACACGGACAGACGGAGTGACATAAGGAAAGACGCGCGGGCGGACGGGCGTTCGGGCGGGCGGGCGGGCGGGCGGGCGGGCGGGCGGGCGGGCGGGCGGGCGGGCGGGCGGGCGGGCGGGCGGGCGGACGGACGGACGGACGGACGGACGGACGGACGGACGGACGAACGAACGAACGAACGAACGAACGAACGAACGAACGAACGAACGAACGGGCGGGCGGACGAACGAACGGGCGGGCGGACGAACGGGCGGGCGGACGAACGGGCGGGCGGGCGGACGAACGGGCGGGCGGGCGAACGGGCGGGCGGGCGAACGGGCGGGCGGGCGGGCGGGCGGAGGAACAGGCCGGCAGCCGGACGGACAAAGAGACAGGCCGGCAGCAGGGCGGGCAGACGGACAGAAGGGCAGACGGAGTCAGGCAGATACGCGGACGGACAGGCAGATACGCGGACGGACATGCCAAATTTAAGAAAATTGCGTTTAAACGTTACTGTAAAAGCGAAATGGTATAACCGAACATGGTGGTGAAAACTGCCCCCAATCCTAATCGATAATCGCGATGCTCATATGAAATAGAATAAAATCAGCCTCCCAGGACTATCTGTTGCAGAGGGAGGAGAAACGTGTTTTTTCACGGTTTGATTTTTTTCTCAGCTTTTATTCATATGAATCAGACTAAAAAAATTAGGGGGAGGGGGAGGAAATAGTTGTATTTAAGGTATTTTTTTCAACCAATTCTGACGCAAAATTCAAATAGGAAAAAAAATATGTTTGAAATAGATTTTTCAACGTTTTCCTACAACTACAAAATTAAAAGATAGAGCTTTTTCCTTCAAATGAAATTTGTTATCCTTAATTAGTTTTTCATAAAGGTAATGTACATTTTTTTGAAACTTTGGAAATTATCGTACAACACTGTGTGCAATATTTGCAATTTTAAAATAATACAAAAACAAGATTTTCTGAAAAATGGGTCCACTAATTTTCTTTAAACTTATGCTGGGGATAGTGCTAAATGCACTCTATAAGATGACAAACTTCATATTGCTCTATTCTTTTGTTTTTTCAAAACTTACAGAAATTTAATTTTTTGGTCTTGTCTCTCACGTCGTTAATATTTACATTACTGGCAATTTGTTCACATTTTTGTATTTATGAACACATGTGCTTTAATTAAGGTCGTAAAATTTCTCAGGAAATTTTCATGTTTTTCGTGAAAATGAGATCAAATTTCCGCATTTTGAGATGTGTTAATTCGAAGAGAAGTTAAGGTAAAAATAGTAGTACATAACCATTGTTAAAGGCGAGGAAGTTCATTCTGTTTTAGCACCACTAGTTATGTTTATTTATGAATTACTATTTTTGCCAATTTGCTAAAGAGGAATGGTAGACATTTGCCAAAAATTGGAAAATAATTGCACAATTTGAATGTACCTTATATCATTTTTGATTATTTAAATTTTAGTTTTGAAACAGTGTTACTTAGAATTGTATCAAGAGATTTGTATTTGCATGCGTAGAGTCAACAAGTTAATTTTAGTTTCCCTAACAATAACAGACATGTTACATTGAGTGTGTTTTGACATGCCATATTATAAGTTTTATGAAATCATATCAAATGTATTACATTAAAAATGGGGCATTAAACATGACCAAAAAATTTTAATTTTACACAATGAAAAATATCAGAAATGTTTACAAAATGTACCTCCAGTATAACAGAAGAATTCTAGGCAAAAACATGAAGAAACCTCTGAAGCTACTATTGAAAGGTGGACAACTTAGGTTTAGTACTCTATAGAAGCTACCAAAAGAGCTAAAACAACTTCAAACAAAAACAACTACAAATGCCAAATAATTTACAAAAATACACCAAAAAAGTGGCCATGTCAGAGTTGATCCCGCCTACAATGCCAAAAAATGCAAGTAGTGATACTACAGAATGGTTCAGACTTTCTCATACTAGTTATGTAGGTTTTTTTTTTTCGTTATCTCTTAGGTCTCAATTAGTTTGGCACCACTCTCTTCCGAGCAGCTATCTATCAAAGGCGCCCCCCCCCCCTGCTTTCTTAATTTTTCAGGCCTGGAAAAGTAGAATTGAAATAGGTCTTTAAGAATATTATGGAAGAGTAAAACTTAGTCCTACATGCAAATTTTCATTGAAAAATTTGGAGGCTTATTTGTAAAAAAAAAAAGTTAACCATTTCTGAAAATGTGCAATTTTGAATTCTTTTTCTCAGAAAAGTTTTGAGTTTTCAGGAAACCTCATAAGAAATGATTTGAAACACCAAGAAATGCAACAATGAAAAAAACAACAACTGTAAAGTAAATATTAATGATGTGAAACCGAGATTTTAAAAAAATTGTGTATTTTTTACAGGGGAGGGGAGCATTAAAATGACATTTATGTCATCTTATACAGTTGTACAGCACTGCCCACATCAAAATTTTAAAGGAAAATGTAGACCCTTTTTGGGGAGAAAATCTTGTTTTTTAATATTTTTCTAATATTGCCTATGTTTCACTCAAAATTGCGCAAAAACTTCTCATATTTTCAAAGAAAACTTCATGACAAAGTTCATTAACTTACAAATTGTGGAAAATAAATTTCAATCCAAAATATAGAGAATTCTTTGAAAATCAGACCTGTGCCATTTTTTTTCATGTGCTTTTTTGGTCTGAGAAAAAATTTGGAACTATTTTTGAAAAACTTTTGAAAATATTATTGCGTCTTCCTGTAAAGACCTCTAAAAACCAAAATACAAGTTTCAAATTCAACGGCCCGTGAGATGAGCTAGATAGATCAGGAAACGCTGATTTAAGTAAACATTGATGGGTTAATATTACTACGATTTAGCCATTAGGGTTGTTGATGGACGGATGGAAGTTTTACCAGAAACGTTTTTTTCAATTTGATAGACCCAGGAAACATGGATTCTTACCACACTAAGTGTTGGTGGAAGTGTGTGTGCGTGCGTGTGCGCGTGTGTGTGTGTGTGCACGCGCGCGAGTGCCTGTGTGTAAACCTTTCTACACTATAGGTCAACAGTATGCGAGAGAGTAAAAATCTGGGTATGTAGCAACAATGAGATAATCGAGTACCTCCATGAAGAATGTTGAGATGATGTAGTTTGGCAACTTTTCAGGAATTAAAAAAATTATTATTTAGTGTTTAAATTTTATTAGAATACTTTAAATAGGCACAACACATATATTTTAGGCAAAATAATATTGTTTATTTTATAAAATATTTTTAGTATACATACCTTTCATAAAATGTTGTTATTTGTTGCGCTTTCAGTGGAAGAAAGTTGGATGTGACTTTGCAATCAATACAGTTTTTCCCATGGAAAAACTTTGAATGTTATGATTCTTTTGAAACAGCAAACATTTTTATTGAATTTGAAATGCAGTAAAAAATAATTTTTATAGATAAAAAATGAAACGTTCCCTTACTTTCACAGTTGAATGTTGCTTTTATTTACTGTTTTCCCGCCTTTAGCTTAAGAGACAGAGTGGACTGGTCACCACTTCTTAGTGCTGCTTAGGAGTTATAAAATTGCCTGTATTTTGGCTCCAGAAGAGGACACATACTGATCAGATAATTTTTGGGGGGGCTGTGATTGGTAGAATAGCTACAGAGCATAAATGAAACCTGGGCTTTGTGCCAACAATGTGAAATTTTGCATTTTGTGCTGAAAAGCATGGTAAGTACCAAGGGCAATGCAGTGTAAAATGGGTTATCTGAAATTCTCATTCTTAGGGGTTAAAGTTAAGACTGCATATCAGTTAAGATCCGTGAGCTTTTAAAAAAGTTTTTCGTAATTATATCGGAACTCCATTTTTGGCTTTTAGCAAGGTTTTTAGTTATAGTCTACAGCTGTTTTTACAGGTGAAAATTCCTTTGGTTGAGGAGGCACTTTTATGCCCTTGGTTATTTGTCACAGTGACCATGGCTCCAGAACATTGCGACTACTTCTAACCCTAATGTAGTTTCGGTCATCACTTGCGATTTTAAGTCTCAAATTTTCAGTTATCTTGAGATTTGAGACCCACTGCATAGTCGAGTCAAAAGTTGAAAACTCTTTAAAATCATTTTGAGCCACTTCTATTTCAAACGATCTGCTAATACAAGCTTCTGCAATTACATATATCCCTTCTTCTGGAATCATGACATGTTTTCTTGCACCTTTCAATAAAGGCAAAATCAATTTGCAATTGCAACTGCAATTTGCAAAGCACAACAACCAATATTATTCAACTTAGCTCAATAGGACATCTTGCAAGGAAATTCTTTCATTTTCTATTGGAAAATTTCTTCGCACTGTCCCTAGCCTTCCCAACATTATCCTTCCATTTATCAAAGCAAACTTTCTGCTTTCTTGATTGCTGTTCATCGTCAAAGGTGATTGCTTCCAATCACTACTGTCAGCCGTCTTGTCACAACCAACCACCAACCTTTTTCCACAGAAACAAACATAAATATGATGGTACCAACTGATAAAATTTTTTTCTGAATTTGACCAAGCTATTACATGAAGACTTCTACATACTACTCTTTGCCATTGGAACCTTGCTTTTGAATAAAAAAAATTGTCACATCCAATGTTCTTCCATGGAAGTACTCATGAAAATTGTACATTAAAATAACATTTAATAACTGTGTAGAGCAAGCAGGAGCACGAGTATATTACAGACCCAAATCAGATAAAAAAAATGAAAATGTTTTATAATAAAAGCAACTAACTTTCATTATCAAGTGTATGGAACACCATTCTAACTTTTGAAATTAAAATGCTGTGTCCTCTCCCCATACTTTCTCAGCCAAACCTATACTGTTGTTGTAACAACAGTACATGATGATTGATGATACATGTTGTGAAAACAACAATATATCAACTGATGAATAAAGACTTAACTCAGAAAAATGAAACAAAATCACAGATATTCATCAACAGCTCAAAGAAAAGAAAAAAAAAACGCAATTAGAGTTCAAGTCACAGGCCAAATGAATATGATATAACCAGAACAAGTAACCAAATTATCATTATAAAACAAGAACAATTTTACTTACTTTTTTTTTTGTTTGAAAACATCCTCTACACTGTACTTTTGTACATATTAAACAACTATTTTGTCTTATCATAATGACTACCTTTTGTATATTACGTGATTAGTATTAAGAGACTATTGACAAGAAAGGATATATTTTGTGTGCATCAGCAAGTTGCTTTTAATAAAAGTAAAGAAAATTGTTAACCTATACTTCATAATTTTATTACAATACACGAGGAGCAACAGATTAAAACAATTGCAAAGTAAAATTTAATGCATTTTGAAGAGATCATCCTGCAAGATTTCACATTCAGATGATTATATTTTCACCATTATTTCAATTGATATGGTATATCTTTGATATAAGTTAAAAAGGTTAAAAAAAATTCTTATTAACAATTAATTTAAGATTAAGAATTGTTTTTAAAGTAAATTGAAATGAAGTTTGGAACTAATACATATTGATCTGTTGCTTCACATACATTATTTTCTTTAAAATAGAAATGAATGTTTCTGAATAAGTGCTTCTTATTTTATCTATTTACTTACTTCTTTTTTAAAAATTGATTCTGCCTCTCTTGAGATATTAATATGGCAATTCTGCCAAAGCTTTTCATACAATAAAGAAAACAATATAATTTTATTACCTTTCGTGGTGTAGGACTGTTGCCTACTAATGCGAGATCCTCCCAAGACTGAGACATTTGCATTGCAGTGTGCAGTTCACGTTCATGAGCAGCCTCTCGGCCAACAACATCCACACATTCCTCTTGTTTCAGCTGACTAACTCTGGGAGTAAGGCGCGGCCCTGGACCCTACAAATAAATAATATCCAACTATACTGACAACAATTTCTTATTTAGAAACACTAATAAAAGTTTCCAAAATCAAATTTGAAAATCCTTACACTGGGGCTATGAACAGGACTGAAACTAGCACTAAATCTCCTTGTCCTGGTTTGAGCAGGAAATATATTGAAAGGAGAGGAATCCCTGAAAATTAACAAAAAAATAAATAAAGGTGTAATGACAGCTTATGTTACAAATTCCTAGAAAAATTTGTTTTCCATATGCCAACACTGTATGAACACAGTTGATAAGAATCAACTTCCTTTTCAATTCAAAACATTCCTTCCATAAAGCAATAATTTATATCCATGTATTTGTTAATTTTCATTTTTGGATGTAGAAAAAATGTTTTGTTAGTGGCAAAAACTTCAATATGTTCATTTCACAAAATGATTAGTCTGTCATCTATTTGCAAAATACCGAAATATAACTGCAACTTTAAAATAATACCATTAATATTGCAATCAAAAATCATTAAATCAGGATGGAAAATAAAAACTGTTAAAATTGCATTTATATAGTGAATGTACAAAGTGAAAAACTACACTAAAGGTTAGACTTTGAAAAGATAAGCAAAACATAAAGCAATATGTAAATATCTCTGATTAATAGTCTTGCCCAAAACACAGGTCACTAAATAAATTTCTAAATTTTCATGCCAAATTTACTACCTTGTTGATGATGAAGTGGATGCAGTAGTCATTGTGGTATTTAATTCATTTATCATTGGAGCACTACTAGATCGCTTCAAGCCAACAGGGGAATCAACATCCATATTGAAGGGTAAATAATTTAAAGTTATTGTAGCTTTTAAACATTTGTTTTCTAACAATTCAATTTAATGTGATGTATATTGTTCCAAACTGCTCATGATTAATACTACCCACAAAATAACTATCAATATGGTATATACATAAATCAATTAAGTATGTACATAATATATACATAAAGAAAATTTTAATAAATAAAATGCCCAATAAATGACAAGTCAACTTTTCATTTTATGTTTTGTGTATACATGTCATATAATTCAACAAGTATACAGTGCAACTCTTAAACCACTACAGATAATGCCCCTAGCACTTAATCACAGTAAAGCTGTTGACCCAATACATTCAAATAATGTAGGAACGATATCTTCATGTGGGAACCCTCGATTTCCACCCAACTAGCATCAAAGGCCCCACAGTGTCTACAACGAAGGCAAGGCATTAAATCTCCGCAGGTCGAAATTTCAAAAATTTGTCAGTCACTGCACAGTATTATTCCCTGAGTTTGAAAAAAATGCAGTATCTCGATTCTTAGCCACGCATTGGCCATCCGCACACCCAACATTCCCAGCATACACGCATCTTTCTGACAGTCCAAGCACAGCCTCTTCCCCGATAATCGCGTTCCCTGCTCGTGTTCTCTTTCCTTTCCCTTCGTTCACGTTCGTAACCTCTCGTTTCGACCGACAGTCTCGTTCGTCGAATCCGCAAGTAGACAACACAACTACTGAATAAAAGACTATCGTTATATCATACTTTTTACAGTGTTACCAACAAAACAAAACTCTTCGAAATGTATTTCCCGCCAAATTGCCAATCCTCGCTATAATCACTACTTGTAATTCTGTGTTACTTGTGGTTTGAATTATTTATTATTTCAGCCCACCATATTATTGGTTGTTTTTAACAATGTCTTCGTACTACCTACAGAAATGTTTCTGGACTACAGAAACAATTATTTAAAATATAGTCAATTAATTTCAAAGATGTTACAATAAAAAATTATTTTCATCTTGTTTTACTTTCAATATACTTACTGATAGCGGGAGAAATCAACTCAAATTACTTCTTGGCGGATTCCGATGTTTGTCAATAATTATTTGCGTTCTTGTGAAAGTCATAAAATGCTTTAGTTGTCCCCCAGGAGTTGCGAAAATTCAGCGTACCCCTTTATCTTCAAGAATCGAATAAACAGAAAATGGGAGAGTGATAATTCAGTTAGTAAATATTGGATTTCAGGGGAGTAAACAGTAGTACAAACTAAAATTATGTTAGTCATGTATTACATATCTTGCAAGCCTTTTAGCAGTATGTCGTATTACAGTGATTATTAGTCTTTGCTCTGTAACAAAGACTGCTATCAAAGGAACAAATATACAGAAATACAACATGTACAGCAAACTGAAATTGCATCAGTGTACAAACAAAAGTCACAATTTTAACATTGAACTGTTTCTTTGGGATTACTTTAATAATGTATGTATCTAGCAAGTCTTTCACAAAACATACATTAATTTTGAATTTATCGTTAAGCAATTAATACGATCACAATTAAACCAGTCTTAAACTTCTTTTAGCTTTCATACCCTGTATCCGAGACACAAGCAAAGAATGCAGCATGTCATATTTTGCTTTCCTACTTCAGCAAATTAAAAATTTTAACTTCATTTACTTCACAGAAAGTAAACTGTTTGTGTTATATATTGTCTGACTTTTTGTGAATAATGTAATTGAATTCCTTTTACCTTTGTTATTATACAAACATTAAAACACTTAACTCAATCCTCAACAAAAGTGGCAAGTACAATAATGCGTATTGAAGTAATGGTAAAGTGTGTGGTAAATGAGATCATTTAAATGACTTGTAAAATTACTAGCAATAAAATCCCATCATTGGCAGAGTAATGAAAACTAATGCAAATATACTGTATTTGTAAAAAGAAAATGTAGACAAAGAAAATGTGAGCTACACCAATAAATGTAAAAAGGAAAAGATAAATGGTATAAATTTTATTATATGTAATATAAATAATTTTACTACAAATTCTTGGACAGTTGTTCCCCACAAATATATATGTTTACAAAATGAAGGCACTGCAATAAATTTTCCAGTTGTTTAAATTTTGTACTTGGCTCGTTCCATGAGGCAGTTTCATCCTCAGTATCATAAGCCATCATAATACTGTTGTAATGCTCTATCAAATTCTAAGGTGAGAGTGCAAATAGACATTTTTGAGTTATTGATTTTATGCAGCCAATTGTGTCAAAACGATTAATTCATTCAATCAATCTTTACTATTTCACACCATATTGTTTGCAGCAGGTGAAAATCACATATAAATGGTGCTGAAAAGTAAATTGAAAATAAGCAGCTGGGTACTATAGCCAATTTAGAATTGTGGTAATTTGTGTAAATGTGAAGTTACATTACGACTTCAAATATATTGCCTCATTGTTGCCTCAACTTCTATTGCCAAGTTTACATTATTATACCCCATCAAATTTGCAAGGAGCATGCTGAAAATCTGTATTTGCTCTACTGAAGAAACACAAATTGTTTAAATTCTCACAGAAAATGTCAGAATTCTTTAATAAAAATTTTAAGAGACTTTTTTGGGGGAATGGAATTTTCTTTTTATCTTTTTTTCTTTTTTTTAAGGTATGAAAGATGGATATGTCATGCGGAATACAATGTTAGTGTAGTTTCGTTCAAAACCCATATAATGAACCACCACAGAAATTAAATATGCCAAGGATGCAACTAGGTTACACCTTGTGTGCTAACTGAGCACTTGAGTTCTGATAAATATATCATCCCCAAATAATAATTTTAAATTTTTTTATTATTTTCAGAAAAATTGACTTATAGTGGAGAAGAGTATCAGCGATACACTTACATAAAATATATTTTTTTATTGTAATATATATTTTTCTCTCTATATATATTTCTTTATGTATAATATTTACTCATAGTAATGTGAGAAAGAGCAATGTACCAAAACTGCAATTTTGCAGAAAAATCATTATGGACATAAGGTAGTCCCATTATAAAACTTTGGCTCTCATACTCTTTGTTCTTAATGTCTATTAATATATTATATAGTTGCTGAACAGTATAAAGGATTCTGCTTTCCAACCATTGTACAAGGGTAATCTTATACATTGCCATTATAATATATATATATATATTTATAATATATAATATGTTTTTATATATATCCACTTATAAACAATCTGATTCTATGCTTACTCAAATAATTTAAAACCTCTGCAACTAGATGGCACACAGCATCACAACGACTGCATGAACAGTGCTGTGAGCCTGACCCTCCAGGAGCAGCAAGGTAACTCAGAAGTCTGGGTCAGGGTGCAACTCCTCAGTGGGGCAAACAATAAGTTCACTTTGCCTACTCAGTCTGGAGTATACAAAATATAAGGCCTGCGAGCAAATGTACATATTTTCACACAATATACATTATATTCAATAATCTGAAAGCTTACACCATATTTAGGTCAAAGCACTGTCCATTTGCCATAAGCAAATAAGCACTCTTTACAATTGCACATGGAATCAAACAACTTATTGTTCCTTCCCTGACCCTAACAATCAACTATACATCTTTTTAGTACAAACTTGTCACATGAGCAAGTTCTAGCACCACACAATACCTGACCTGCCATTTAACCTGCATGGACAGTGGAATACTTGCAGATAAACACAGCTGCTATAGAAGAAAAAGGAACAAGACTGGACACGCAGTCCATTAAGGAAAAGGCTGGCTTCAGGTAATAACTGGCCACAAACCACACAATCTTTTAATAGGCCATTGCTGCGATATAACCACTGATTTCTACACAGCCCCTGACCCTTGTGAGGGTCACAACACAGGATACACTAGCTCAGCTAAAGTAGTATTAGAACAACACAAAGTGTATGCTTCACAAAATGATACAGAAATATTCATTGCAAATTTGAAACACTGCCCGCTTATGAAACACATATTTTTTTCAAGTAGTGAACATTTAATTACACACCAACAATGCACAGCCATGAAGGGAGTAACCCACTAACAATCACACTGCAAACACCTTGGAATTCAGTCAATAAATGCATATAATGGGCATGTGCAACCAATACTTCAGCTTAATAGTAAGGCTCCACACCTAAGGTGCATGACAAGAATTAGAGAATGATTCATAGCAGAGTCCTGAGCATCTTTGCACACAGAATTACATCTGGCTTAGAGCATTTTTCTCATAATTCAAGTGTCAATTGGTTGCCATTAACTGGCTTGTTAATACAACACAAATTATGGAGCTGCATTTGCACATACCATAAAGACACCCACCCTGAGTCTGAGACTGCAGGATATAATGACACTACATTTTATCAGTGAAATAAACATTGTGCTATGACACAGACAACAAATGTCCATTTTCAGGACTTGACACTACCAACAAGAAGATATACAAATAACTTTGGAGCCTGATTATACAACCCACAGTTGCACGTCACGGCTGTATGTTACAGTGCATAAAATTAGTCTTTAAAAGCATATCACCCAAACTAGCTGCATTTGCAACAACTTATTCATGATAAAAGAATAAGTAATAAAATTCCCACAGATCCAAAAAGTTTAATAACATACATTATACTCCAACAACTGAATATATTTGAAGTATATCAATAATGAAGAAACAATATAAATGCCAATCTCTCTCAAATCTTCACCTGGTAGGCCAAACCATCCAAAACCTGGAGTGGCACTTCAGCTTCCAAGAGAGCTCTGGTTGGAAAGCAGGAAGTTAATGCTATAAAATGGTCCACAGAAATTTCTTTAAAAGTAGTAGGGGAATTCAGAGGAGACCAAGGTGAGTGCCAACAGCCAGAACCGGAACAGTAGGCCAGTACACAGCGTTGTGTTGTGCCCAGATGACAAGGGCCAGCTAACTGGCCGAATAAGGGCATAGTGCCCATTCTTGAGGGTCTGCGTCTACCTGCCCAAATCTCATGAATCGGGCTGACTGCGTTTGCTCCAGAGTACTACTTGTTGAACAACCATAGCAATCATCAGAGCAAAGATTGTGAATCCAGCAACAATTATAGCAGCCCATTGTTGATCTGTCAAGGGTTTCCTCTCTACAGCCTGCAAGTAAAATACCACAAATTGAAATGCAAATAAACATTTCTAAGATCTATGGAGTGCTACAGTAATCTATTATATATTCCACCACAATCACGGCCAAGGTAATCTTACTTTTGAGTCATTCCTGTCAATAAATACAGCATTGGAATTTTTTTGTCATTAATTTATAGTTCTCTTTTGTCACGGCTCATTTTTTTTCTCATACTTGAATGCTTTTTTTTATGTTTTTATGATTCATAGATTATCGAAACAATAATGATAGCATCATTTATTTACTTTTGTAAGTTTTTTAGCAAATGACTTGAACAGTGGCACCAAATGTGTTAAAGGTATAGATCATCTTTATTTTAGTTTTAATGTAGTATGGCGGAGTTCGTTAATTTAATATACATAAGAAATCTCATAAACAATTTAAGGATTACTTAATAAAAGGAAAATTACTTATTAAAATAATTACGCCAAACTTTAGTTTGTGGTAATGTCTAATACAGAAAAACAAATTATTAATGATGAAAAAAGAATTAGTATATAAAAAAGAAGTTGATTACTAACAACATAATTTCAAGTTCAATTCGAAGAGATAGGCATATACATAAGCAGAAAGTTCATTTAACATTTAAAATGTTCAATAAGCTCACTATTTAGCATTTATTTTCTTACAGTTCAAGAGTACACCTGCAAGAGTATTGTAGCCTATACCACGTGGCTGTAGACGAACAGATTCAGGAGCAATGTTTACATATTTACTTGCAACATTGTATGAGTAGAATGAAATAATATACCAATATAAGCTTCACCATACAATACAATGTTTGATACTTGCTTCATGGTCCCAAAAATTAAAACAGTCTCATAAGGACACCCATGCTGTTCTACACACACATACATAATGGTCATGTGTTGTTGGATAATGCTGCATTGTGGGCACACTACAAATCTCCATCTTCATATGAACATGATATCCTCCATGCTTAACAATTTAAGAAGTAGAAAATGTACCTTACTTAATTATTATGAAAATTTTATCACATAAAAATTATAAAACATAAACTTTACCTGGGAAGAGGTGTTACGCATACTGGGGCTGACTGTAGGTTCTAAAGCAGTTGTAGAAAAGCTGCCAGGAGGTGAGTAAGCCCCCATCAAATCTCCTGAGGCTGCCTGTCGAATTGGACAAACTCTTACATGGTACTCAGTGCCTGGATCGAGATCAGTCAGGTGTGCTTTTGTCTCACTGCCTCGATACACCTGAAACAAAATTAACATAACCATACATTAGCAGCCTGCAGCCACAAACACACTACTCAACAAAACCACAAAAGATAATTTCCCAAAAGTAGCATGCACATTGCTCAAGGACAATGAATAAATAATCTCATAACACGGCCATCAACTAAATATTTTAACAAAAAGTCTTCACAAATAGTGCAATAACATAGGGGAGTATATTTAGAATACAGCGGTCTTTTACATATTATAAATATCAAAAAAAGTTGCTGTTCCATAACACAACATGAGAATAGCAAATATTTTATGGTGGATGGCTTCTTCCTTCGAGACTTCTTGTCACATGGCATTAGCTGTGTCGTACTGATATGAGAATAGGGTTGGTATGTGTTTCGTAAACGTTTCATTGTTTTGTATTTTTCACGAGTTCCTGAGTAGGTAACAAAACTATAGACATCTTTGAAAAGACTGGGGGCTGCAGTTTTCTTTCAATTTCTGAGGGATTTGAAAGTTTGTACTATTGATTTCTGGAAATCAGTAATACAGATATTTTGTCTTTTTCTCAAGTTCCTGTGTACCTAACAAAATCATAGACACCTCTCAAATGGCAGGAGATAGCATTTCTTTTGGTTTCTGTGCACATTCAAAATTAGTAATTAGCATTTAAACAGATTATCAATAATTCAGTAACGAACAAAAGCTTTATGTTTCAACATCACTTTAAGAAGAGCTTATTTTGATTGACCTAACAGAACACATTTTATGCCTAAGTAATTGGAAAATTAGATATTTCATGTTTTTTAAGCAAAGCAAGAAGGTTTACAGAATCACCAGATGATAGTAAGTAAGATTCAAAATGTAATACACAATTTTATTTTAAAAGTAATTTCCTCTAATGGAATACATTTAATAAAATTACCTGCAGCCGCTTTTGCTAAGAAGGTTTTACAAGAATTCAGTTAAACGAGCTAAGATAGCATAGTGTGTGTGGTGTATGTGTGGTGTGTGTGTGGTGTGTGTGTGGTGTGTGTGTGGTGTGTGTGTGGTGAATGTGTGGTGAGTGTGTGGTGAGTGTGTGGTGAGTGTGTGGTGAGTGTGTGGTGAGTGTGTGGTGTGTGTGTGTGGTGAGTGTGTGGTGAGTGTGTGGTGTGTGTGTGGTGTGTGGGGGTGCAGTTTGCGTGCGTGCGTGCGTGTGTGTGTGTGTGTGTGTGTGTGTGTGTGTGTGTGTGTGTGTGTGTGTGTGTGTGTGTGTGTGTGTGTGTATATGTGTATTTGTTTTTCCAAGTTCGGGAGGATCCTGAGGTTCAAGTGTCACATCAACATCTAATTATAGAACCATCTTAAAAAAACAACAACAGAGGTTGAAAACACTTATTCTGAGGAGAAACCATACCTGCTTGTAATCTTGATCACGCACTCGAGCTAGCTGCACCTGATACTGAAGAGGGTCTGACCCGATGGGTTTGCAAGGAGCCCATTCTACTACACAAGAACGTTGCTGAATTTCACAGACTCTGGGAGCTAAAAAAAATTATACATCAGCAAGTCATTAGCTATTAACTAACTGTCAATATAACTGAAACAAGAAAATAAAGAAGAAAATATAGGGACTAAAATTCACCTTTAAGAGAGGGAGGAAGTGCAATGCAGGTAGAGTATTCCACAGGTTCAGACCAATCACCCTGTCCATCATCATTGGCAGCACAGATACGAAATCGGAAGGTAGTGAGCTCTTGTAATCTCACCTTGCATCCTACTTTGTAGGTGTGGCTATTTCCCTGATAAACGGTTTGGAACCTGTGAACACACCGTCACTTAACGTTAATCAAAGATAATAAATACATGAAGTGATTCTTTACCCCCATCAGACTTAATATTTATCTGGTTCTTCAGTGTATAGATCATAAATAAGAAAATGAACTTGACACTGCTAATGTATTGATCTTTTGTTTAGTCTCCATCAAACCTACAATAATAAAGGATTTAGCCAAATAAGGAGGTGAAAAGTGCCCCCAAACCAAATCGATAATCGCAATACTCATATGAAAGAGAATAAAAAATGGCGTAATTCCCAAAAAATCAACCTCCTAAGGCAATCTGTTGCACAGATACAATGGGAAACATATTTTTCACGTGTAATTTTTTTCTCAGCCTCTATTGCATGTATTGGGCTGCAAAAAATTGCAGAAACAGGGAGAAATAGTTGAATTTGAAGGTATTTTCGTCAACCAATTTTGGTGACAAATTCAAATAGAAAAAACAATTTTTTTTTTTAATTGATTTTTGACGTGATAACGGAGTACTGCTTCAGTTTCTTTCCCTAGAATATGTCTCATAACATTCCATAACACTTTTTTTTTCAGATTTTAAACAATCCTGCAGCACTATATAGTTATCACAATAGATTTTCAGAATAATGTATGGGACAATTTGTCGATCTGCCAGAAGTATGTTGTAAGTACGAACTTCAGACATCAGTAACTGGACATGAATAATTATTACATATTCTTATTATTTTGAGGAAACAAATAGACAAAAACCAATATAATAAACACTGTCATTTATATCCCAATAAAAGCGGGAAAATATTTCAGTGGATATAGTAAAAACGTTTCAATATGTTACATTAAGCAAGAGTGGGTAAATATTAGAATGAATGTGAGAACCACTGAATACATTCAACATATGGGTAAATACTTACTCTTTCGACCATGGTGTCTGCATTTCCAGGTGATACTGTGTAAAATTAGGATTTCGACCATCTCCCCATTTCAGTTTCAGGTAATTGTGACCTACACCAACACACTCCAACCTTGGAGCTGCTGGTGGCAAAGCTGGAGTTACAGCCTTCAGTGGGGTAGAGAAAGGGCCAGGTCCAACACCGTTCACAGCCTGGACTCTGCACCTTCACATTAACAAAAATTAAATACAAGAAAAGGGAAATTAACCCTTTGACTGCTACAGCCTTGCACAGAGTGAGTCACTGCTGTTCGCAATATGTATCACCATTGGCACCAC
This sequence comes from Teleogryllus occipitalis, assembly GCA_011170035.1. Classification (NCBI taxonomy): domain Eukaryota; kingdom Metazoa; phylum Arthropoda; class Insecta; order Orthoptera; family Gryllidae; genus Teleogryllus; species Teleogryllus occipitalis. The sequence continues at coordinate 22,459 of BLKR01004882.1, read as the reverse complement.
TGTGTGCTGAGCCCTGGTCAGGCTGAGCTCAGAGCTGTCAGCCCACAGAAACTTAAGCAAATCCAATCATAACCAAACGCAGATACAGAGAAAACTTTGAACAATTCAACCACTAGAAGGCATGGAACAAAAGACAAAAGAAAACACGTTAGCCTAACTGGACTTTAAGGGCTCCAATGTTTAGCAGATTGAAAAGTAAACAGTGAAAGGAAAGTGTCAGTAAGACATTAATTTCTTTTTGTAAAGCAGACCCTGGTGAGAAAGAGATTTCCCAATCCCTCCTTGAAGTTCACTCTAGTGATACATACAGAATTTCAAAAACAAACTTCGGTCATTCAAACATAGAGGGCACTGAACCAGAAAAAAAGCATTCATGTTGCAGCAAAATTCTAAACTAACTCATAGAAATGCGAGTCCAGTGATCCAGAATGACATTAATATGTCACGTTAGTGTGCTGAATCAAGTCATCAATCGGCACATGTTAGTGTGCTGAAATGCAAGTCCAGTGATCCAGAATGGCATTAATATGTCACGTTAGTGTGCTGAATCACACATAGGTATCGCTAAAGACATCTCAGGAATCATTTGGCCCTCATAAAAAAGCATTATAAGAACGAAAATGGCCTTGCACTTCCAGATGCTCCCACAACAGCTGGACTGCATGAGCCAACACAACCAGAAGCCCTCAGGCACAGAATTTTTTTGTGGCAACATGTCCAGGGCAGTCAAAGGGTTAATTACTAAACGCATGAAATTGATTTAAAAGTTTATATTAATCTGAACCATGATAATGAATTCTTAAATATTAATGAAGTTCTGAATATTTACTTGTATGTTGAGTCTGGCTGAAGACTTTCCACAGCGTGTTGCAGCTCAGGTCCAGCTGAGCTCTCAATGCGATCCCCACCAATTTCAATATTGTAATGAAGAATAGGACTACCATTAGCTGCTGGTTCATTCCACATCAATACGAGGCTGGTATGAGTTGCAGTGTATCGAACATTGGTGACAACCGCAGGTGTTGCGGGAGGAGTTAATACCATACTAGACGGAGATATAGAACTCCAACCAGCACTATTACTAGCCTAAAAATCATTAATTTGATTTATAATCACAAAATAAATAGTAATAAAAACATCTTAATTTTTCAATAATTGTCCCCAAAGTACTTTTTATACTCTTTAGCAGAGATGAACAAAGAAAATTCAACACAAATGGACACAAACATAATTAAATAAATGAAAAAAAGACGACAGAGAAGAAAAAACAATGACAAAAGAAAAAGAAGATACTGAGAAAAATGAAGTATATGAAAAAGGAGGAAAGGACAAAGAAAAAAAATTGTGAAGACAGCAATGCTGCTGCAAGAGAAGATGATTAAAAGAAGGAAAGGAAAAAATGAGAGGAGGTGGAGGAGGAAGAACAAGAAAAAATGAAGAAGAAAAAAAAAGAAGGCAAAATAATTTAATTGGCAAATCGAAATCAGTACATGGAAGAGACATCTCAACTTTGTGACATGGAAGAGGATGTTACCTGCACTCGGAAGTAATATGGCATGGCCGGTGTGAGCCCTTTGGCTTCATAGGAGGTGGCCAGACCATGAAAAACTGTGTTGTAGTCCTGTTCCTCTTCACTTGAGCTCATCTCCAGTCTATAATCGGTCACTATGGCGCCATTGTTTGGTGGCTCTTCCCATTGCACGAGGACAGTGTGTGCTGAACGGCACTGTGCAACAGGTGCTTCGGGTGCATTTGGAGGGGCTGCACCGCTCACAACCTCTGACTTCTCAGACCAGGGCCCAGCCTGAGGCACAGTTATTAATGTATATTTGTATTATAAAACTAAAACAGAATTTGTGAAATAAATAAATAAATAAATAAATTCATAACTTACCCCAGCCCTATTAAAAGCTCGCACTTGGAAGACATACACCTGCCCAGGTGACAGGTCAGTGACAGCACATTCCACAGAATCACCTTTGAATACAACTTGACGTGTTAGGTCAGGAGATGTCATCATTACCTCGAAGTCTTGAATTGGTGCACCACCATCATATTCTGGAGGACCTGGAACAAGAAAACCTTTCATGCATGGAGTAAAATGTATTGCAGATAACCTAATTTTGATGATGATGATGATGACGATGACGATAATGATAATTCCATATAAAATTATTTTAAAAAATTACACTAATACTAAAAGAAAACAAATAATAAAATCATAATTTCATTAATTAATAGGAGTATTTTTAAATCTTTTTCAACAAAGTTGTTTATAACAGGTGTAATTTTTAACACAGGAAACCGGTGGGAATGTGCAACATACCGAAACTTTCCTTCTCATACTCTTAGTGTTATTTCTCAACAATTACTCAGAATTTTAAAATGGTACAAGACATCCATTAACGATCTGCAATTGAATGAATTATATAGAAAACTTCCATGACAAGAATTAATATACCATACAATAATTGAAGTTTCTTCTATTCAAGTAATATCAAGAATAAATTTTCAGCCATTATTTAGAAAAGTTTGATAATGTCAAAGTAATGTAAACTACTTTCGAAATTAAAATATTTTAATGATTTCCTGAAAGGCACAACTAGATCTTACTCCTGTCATGTTTACCACGTATCAACCCAAAAGCTTCTAATCCGAGTTATGTAAGACATCCATCCAGACATCCTGATTTTCGGTTTAAAATTAGCATGTATCGCCTCGCCACATGCACCAATCTTATTCATCTTTGGAACACCACTAATAGACCTTAATCCTGATACGTGTTTTAAGTTACAACTCAAAGAACCTTAAAAACACATTTAATGACAAAAAATTCAAGATCATATTGAAGGGTGATTCCATTACTTTTCATACTCTATTACAGAATAGGGAGGAAAAGTCAGAAGTATTATATACTTTATGTATTATTCGAAAAGAATAAAATGAATTGCAAGAATTTTGGTATCTAGTACTCTCATCACTTTTAGCACAATGCAAGTACATTATTAAAAATTCCTCATCCAAGTATTCCAAAAACAACTCACCCCATTTCAAGGCCAAAGAAGTTGCTCTTGGTTTACCATGAGCCCTAGGAGGTGGACACTGCCTTGGACAAACAGGTTCAGTGGTGATATGACATACATCTGATCTCTCACTGTGGCCACCGGCACTGATACAGGACACTCGCAAATCGTAAGTTGTACCAGGCATTAGTCGGTCACATATGTATTCAGTGTCAGGTCCTCGATAGGTTTCTTCAAAAGCTGTAATTTTATAATTCATACTTTCACTTTAGATTCACAATTACTATGTAAAATAAGAAGCAAAATCAATCAGAGGAAGGAATAAACTTTGTTTGCGAGGATAGAATTGTAACTGTGGGATAGAACAAGGAAGAGGAAGAAAAGATCCTTTGCGGTCCGTGGCTCATTTGTTAGGGTACTACTCTGGCATTTGATGGTACTGATCAGAGAAACCATGGAAAACTACTGATCAGAACAGCCAGTCGCAAGAATTCTCCTCCAGACAGTCACTGAATTCGAACTAGTTATCTAGCCAGTGTCAAAAATCCTGTCATTGTTGGGACTTGAACCTAGGTCCTCCCAGTCAGAGATACTGTAGTGACATCAGCTGACACCCCGAGCCACTTCTCTCAACATGTCAAATAAAAAAAAAAAAAATTTTTGATAAAAAATAAAATAACTATTCATATTTCTACTAGATGAGCTATAGTATTAAGGAAATATCAGAGATAACATATTCATACTCATTTCATGTAGTATACAAATCAACTTGCTTCTCTGTACTGTTCAAAACCATTTTAAATTACTATATTTATTTTCACTTATTTCCTCAAAATAATTATTAATCAAATACAATGAATCTGGATTGCATGTGAATGCAGAATTTTCTTCACTGTCTGAATTGCCTGGACTCTAGACATCCTGAAGAAGGCTACAAAATTAAGTTAAAATAAAAAACCATGATATATTTAACGAACTATTTTCTCCACAAAATTATGACCAATAATGAGAATGATTTTCATCTCCACAATAAGCAATAGGTTATTAAGTGGCATGAAAACTGTGTGGAGGAGATTAATTTGTTATTGTTCCGAAATCATATTGCCAACATTGTGAATAACAAAAGGATGGTTAAAAAATGGGTAAAAGAATGGCCAAAAATTCATGGACACCAATCACACAAATCTTCCAAACTCTTGGTTGCATATTCTCTAACTTGCTACATCATTCACAACTTACCCCGTCCACTGTGCCTCATTTCCAAAACGTAAGTGGTGATGTCTGCCCCGCCCCTGTCAGAGGGTGGTTCCCACTTCACCTTAAAGCCTTGGGAGAAAATTCGACCCTTGAGGCTAGGCCGAGGGGGAGCAGCTGGTCTTCCAGGAAGAGTACGGTAACACACTTCGTCTGACCATTGGGAAGAACCCTCCTCATTTACAGCCCGAAGCTACAACAAAAGCTCAGATAAGACTCCAAAAGCAAAACAAAGATAATTGTAAATTTCAAAATATTGAAATTTTACATCTCCCTGTTTCAAACAAATAAGGAATTGAAATAAGCAAAAGAATATTGTGATGTTACAAAATAGCAACATCATAATGTGGTTGAGAGGAATAGAGAGGTCATCATGATTCTTTAGTGATAATTCTGTAACCATGATTCTTTAATTAATACATATTTTCAGAATGTTCTCTTCATCATCACTGTTTTTATCAATAAAGGCAATTTTAACATTTGCATTTCTAAATAGTGAATATTTTTCGATGAATGCTCTTTAGAAAATGATAAGGCTTTTATTTTAGTTTAAAAAACTGAAATACATCTACATAACACTAAATATCTACAATGGCTTTACCCGGAACTTGTATAGTGTATGCCTGTGCAGGCCGTCTCTTATGTAGTACTGTTCCTTTCCAGAGTAAATGGGAAGGAAGCCATGGCCGGACTCCATATCATCCATCTGTAGAGTAAATTCTTCATCATTAGGCCGCCTTTGCCAGGCCAAATGCAGACTCGTTACTGATGCTTCCTTTAGAACAGGCGCTGCTGGTTGACCAGGAGGACTACCAGATGTGGAGAATTGCACCACATCAGAGTATGTGCTGAAGAGAGAAAAGAAAAAGAATTAAAAAAAAAAATTTGAATATTAGCATAAAAATAATTGAAAAGTATCATACTGTCCGATTTCAAGTGATGCGATTCATTTCATGTGATACATAACTGTTCCAACTGCAATTTTATATACAGTATTATGTACTATGTATTGGGCAACTAGCTGTTTCTTCTTGAAGTAAGTAATAAATAAATAAAAAACAAAAATGTGTTGTTTTTTTCTATGTTAAAATTATTTCTTATGTATAATAATTAGGTGGTAACAAAAAATATCAGGATCTGTCAAAACTTAACGCAAGCAGCACCAACAGCATCATGAACACACAGGTGGTTAAGGCTTCTATGCCTGTTCCTTTTGTGTTTGCATTACACTTAAGAGGTTTATCTATTTAGCAATCCTAGTTCTTCCATTACAAATCTCCCTATATTTCTACTTCCTGTTGGCTTCTAGGGTAGAATTATTGTCAGGAATCTTTATCTTTGCATCTTTTTGTTGCAAGTGGCACCCATAGGGCTTAACTGTTTTCTATCTAATAGTAATAATAACTACAATTAAAATGTATTTCATTTAAGTGAATTTTATCCTTTACCATGATAATAGCTTCAAATCTGAAGGCAAAATTTAATTAAATTATAAAATTTTTGTTAAAATTAACATGAAATAAAATATCCTACTAGCTTTGTATTTCTTAAAATAAAATAAATTAAAAAATATACATATCATGCATATCTATAATACTTCATTACATTCACAGATGTATTCTTGGTATCAACCGTGAATTTGCTGGTTGTTACAAACAAATATTTTTAAATGGGGTTTAAATAAGAGAATCTCCAACAAACAGCATTGTAGCAAGTAAATCACAATATCAAAAGGAATAAAACTTGTTGCTGAGGTTTTGTTACACATTGCACTGACAAAGCCATAGACTCTCAGTTCAACACATAGTGAGTGCAAATCTACATTTTGCAAAAGATAGAAATGAAAAAATTCATGTTGATAGAAGTATGCATTCTTCATGTACAACAGCGGAATGAAAAAATAAATACTTTCTAAGCAGAAACTTCTCAAACTTGGAAACTTGTTGCTCTCATGCTGCTCTCTAAAACTTGTGTTATCAGTGAAACAGATGTACGAGTTTACAGTTCACTCTATAATACGAATTTTAAATGATGTGATTTTCAAGTATATTCTATTAAAGAAAATGAAAGAACAATTACAGAATCAGAGGTCATGAGAAACAGCACATCCGGAAGAAAAGCTAGTGATTCAGAAGGGAATGTTCTTAAGCAGCATCAAATGAAACACGTACACCAATTCAATCTGCAAATATTTCAGGGGAGCATAAAGAGGCAGGGATGACATGATATGGGAGGAGGATCAAAAAGAAAGAAACTGTGATAAATGTGAAGTCAAAGATGGTGATAACAAAATCGTGATAATGATGAAGGAACAAATTGTGATATTTCACACAACCAATTTCAACATTTTCATCAGCAAGATAATTTTTTAGAAGATTTGCAATTTTATTTTTATTTAATAGTACGAATTAGTTAAATATTTTTAAAAGTCTCATGAGGCCTCTTCATATTTAGGGGTTATTTTATATTTGAATTCAACTTATATTTGGTTGTTGTTTTTTCTTATAAAAAGGTGGTATTACAAAAAATATAAAATGGCATTTGACTAATGCCACAAATAATGGACATTGTTAAAAATCTTGGCTATAGCCTCAGTTTATTAACTTCAACTACATCCATTATTTGCTCTACATTGGTCTAATGATGTGTGTCAGGTGAGGTAAAACTAATAATCATGCCAGAATACACTTTTAAATTATTGCTGCTTAAATGATGTATTCTGAATATCAGTTCTGGGAAGGTGTTAAATGTTCTCAGATAATCACACCACATTTAGAGCACATTAGCAATTTACATCACAATCAAGTCATATAGTCTCAAAAATTTTGTACATGTTGCAGATAGGAGGATATAATCTATTATAATACTAAGCATTCAATGAAAGGAAAGAAATTTTTGCACAAGTGGGTGCTCTTGATAGGCTTTCTGTAGATATGATAGCTCTTTGTAGATTTCTTATTTAAATTTTAATTTGTCTGACAAACCTACATGTACGAAGATATTACTTTGTAAGGTAAATCCAATCATGGTGAGTGGATTTATAAGGTAAATCCAATCATGGTGAGTGAATCATGGTAAAATAAACTTGCCAGGAAACAAAATTATTACTCAAAATACCTAATTAGGGAAATATATTATATGCAAGCAAATTTTGGAGCATAAGTAAGGCATCCAAGAAGTATGCTGTGCAGAATTCAACACAAAATGATAAACCGAAAAATAAATATATATTCAAACTAGGTTAGCATTATTATTTAACGAGGAAATGCCACTTACTGAAGAATTAATCAGTGTGCAAAATGGGTTTTCCTATTGAGAAGTCATTTTTGTGTGCAACACTGTTCAAGAATATTTAAATTATCCTAGTAAAATTGAAAAACAATTACAAAACAATCAGCTCAGTTCAGAATGGATAAAGCATTTTCTGAATTGACACTGAGAACAGTCTGTTAGGATGAGTGAGAATATTGAACACAGCAGAGATTATATTACTGGTGCAGAGGTACTGTTACTAATTCCACTCGTGAAATTAAAACCAGTAGTGTTTAACTATACATAAAAATGCCCCAATCAGGGCGATGTATCTCAAAAAGTTTTATCACTTTCTATCCGATTTTTCTTATCTCTTCTCTTTCTTATCTTATTTTTCTTATCCTTATTTTTCTTACTGCTTCTCCCTACTGGCCAATCATAAACTGTGACTCATCTATCTTAGGAGGCAATATACATCAATTGCTATGTCTGCGTCCAATAAATCACACATGTACTATAACATAACCTTTTTGATTTTAATATACCTCTGTTATTTTGCATATTTAGCGCATTTTGGAACTCTGTTGGACATATTTTCACTTGTGGAATAGTCCTATTAATTAGCTTTGAAAATTCTCGGATAAATCCCCTCCTTGCTTTGCAAGTTGGGAATTTATTGACAATTTCCAAAGCACTCATGGTATTACCTATCTGACAATTATCTATCTGGTTGTGATACTTTTTTTAGTTATAGTTAGGTTTTTTAGATAGAGTTATTACAGCATAGCTAGCATTGCTAAAATAATAAAAATTATATATAAAACATAAATTTATGATCAGTTTTAAACACAGATCTGTGTACTGCAAAACTACAAAAATTAAACTGATGAAGGGTTCTACCTCAACATGCAAGGTATTTCTGATCTTACTTAGTATTTTGTAAAATGGTAGCAAACTGGCTTTACGAGAATTTTATAATTTGGACTAAAAGTACTAGAAGCAGCTTTGGAATGTTTCAAGAACAAGAAAGAATCCAGCAGAGTTGGAATAATATAGAACATTTTAAATATACATCAATAGAAATTAAAGAAAGATTTCTGAATCTTTTAAATGTATACTGGACTTCAAACAAAGTACCAAAAGAATGGAAAATGGGCATGATATCCCCCATCTTCAAGAAAGGTAAACAAAAATATTGCAACTACAGGGGTATCAGCTTGTCCACAAGAATTTAATTACCTTGGACACAACATCTCTTAATGTGACAAGAATGTCATCCATAAAAAAGTCAATTAACTTGAAACTCAAGCAATGTGTTCCACAATCCACAGAAATCTTAAGGACAAAGTAAGGAAGGTCATCCAAATTCAATTTTACAAGGTGATGGCAGTTGCTTAACAAGAATATGGTTGCTAAAATTGGAGCATGAACCACTCAGATAGAAGAAATATTGAGTTGCTGGAATGAGACTTCTAAAATCTACTGCAGAATATACGCTTATAGACCACATAAGAAATGAAGACAGGAATGAATGGAAAATTTTCCACCTTAATATGAAAATTCAAGAGCAAAGAGAGAAATTTCAACAACATTTTAGCGGATGACTACAGAGAGGCTACCAAAGTTGCTCCTCTGCCATGCACCCAAAGGAACTTGAGGTCCTGGTAGACTCAGAAGAAGTCAAACAGATGTCTCCTGATGATGAAACAGGCCAATCAAACTAGATAATTGTAATATGATAGTTATAATGTGTACATTATTTATATTTCCAAGATGAAATTCCTTTCCTGTAAATAATATAATATAGCTACTCTTATAACAAGAATGGCATTTTTATTTTCCCTTCTCTTATCCTTTTATGTATATGCACTAAAATTACTATTTTCCTTTGGGCTACAAAATTACCCCCTTTGAACATTAACTTTTAGAAATTCAGGGATAAAAAGGTTTGACTTTTTGTGGCAAATAATGAGAGTTTAAATCCTTAAAAATTATATAAAGAAGGAAAAGAAATGTACCTCTTTCCACATTCATTCACAGCAGCCAAACGGAATCGATAACATGTTGAATCTTGAAGCTTCATAACTTTATGTTGTTTTCCTCTATTTTTGTAAACTTCCACAAAATCTTTTCCTTTCCCTTCATCGTACTCCAGGATATATTGAGTAATTTGTGACCCATTGTCTACAGGAGCATTCCACCTGAAAATACAAATACATATCAAATTGCTGAATAAATGCATTGGCAAGTAAAATAACAAAAAGAAAATTTCAACATAATGTGCTTTTCAAGCATGTTGTGCAACTTTCAACTGGGTCACAACACCAACTAATAACTCAATAGTTAATATGTACCTCAGAGATAAGTGTGTTCTGCTTCTTGAAAACATTTTGGGGGGTAGTGGAGTATCTGGTTCACATGGAGGTGTAACAAATGTGGTAGGTTCTGAAGCAGATCCCGTAAGTTCATCACAGTGCACTTGCAGACACACAGAATATTCCGTTCCTGGTCGAAGATCCTGGATCCTGCACATTCATACATTTTGCACAAAGTGAGACACAATTGTATTAATAAAGAAGTGAGTAATATCTACACTGTTGGCTAGACAATTCAACGCGGAAGTTAAATTTCCTTTCAAAATTACAATCAATTCAAACTAATGTAAAATCACAAAGAAAACTTAAAAGGACTTAATAAAAACCATTTTCTTTATTCCTTAATTGGGCGTGCAGCATACAGAGAACGCCACACTACATTTCTGCACTTATCTTTCCTAAAATTCCTTTAAGCCGGAACTTCCGACACGTAATACCCTACCGCCAGTTGTTGCTCTGCCAATTGCGAGTCAGTATGTATTTTTCATTGTGTTGGGTAAGCTCTGGGTCAGCTCTTTTCCTTTTCCCATGCATCTAGGTGTACTCTTTATGCCACATGCCTAGTTATGGAAGTAATTTAAAATTTTTAATTTTTACAATATAAAAGTTCACATTCCACTGGTAGCACTCTTCTAGATAGAAAGTTTGGAGTGGAATCACATTTACAAGAACAGATCAATGACCACTCGTTAGATAATGAACCGGAAAATGTACAAATGTCCGATCATGACAGTAAATCTGAAGAAGACATACGCACATCACGCTACAACAGTGATAACAATAGAGATAAGTTATCCGAAAACAGCCAAGAATACTTTTCTAAAATAATTTTCAAACACAGTAGATCGTGTTGTACGAAACAATTACAAGTAATTTAAAAAAGTGGGAAAATACCCCCTTGCAAAGCAAATTTTCTAGAACAAAAAAAATTTTGAAGAAAATTATTACCGCCCCATAAACAAAAGTGGCTAATAATATGAAAGACGAAACTCCCTGCATTCATTAATTTCATGGATATCCTATATGGAATAGTTTTGTACACGAATAAGCACATCGTGCAAAAGAGACTTTCTGGTAGAAAGGAATCTTGTAAATTTATCAAATATTTTTGCCTAAATTTTTGTTTACATTCTTAGAAAAATTGTCTAATGAGAAAATGTTTGAATAAAATATTTTAGTGTAATAAATACGATATTTTACAGTACTGAGTTACATTTTAGTTGCTCTACAACAAGCAAATGAAAAGGCGTACACTATACACCGCACACCCATTTACGTGAGTAATGGTCACGCGCCTACTTAAAGTTTAATACATAAACTAATTTTACACCTCAAACTTTATACTTTTAATTTCACACTTAAGATTCAAATACTTGTTTGTTCTCGAGTCTCTAATGTGTTCATTGATCATAAAATGTCAGTCATTGATCACAAAATGTCAACAAGTTTTGATTCAAAATGAAGGCAGAATTTTGGGGATGATAAAAATTTGTTACAATTTTTTTAACAGGTAATGTAACCGTACACAAAAATACTCCGATTAGTGACTATTAATACATTGTTTCCAAAATTTTTGTGGGGGAATACTACTCATAGAATGAAAGTGGGTGTCTCTTGACTGAAGACTTCCCTAACAAAGGAATGAATCTGAGATACATAGCAGAATATTTCATTGCAAAACCTCTTTAAGAGCGGAGTCATATTGACGAAAAGTAAAAACATGAATTGCATTTCAAATGAAAATTTTTCAGAATTTTTTGAACTTTGCATGTAAAAGTGCTAGAGAATTCCCTTTAATACATATTGCTAACACATCCAGGAAACACTCGGAAAATTTGTTTCAACTTTACTCAAAAACAAGATGAGAATTTTCCCTAAATATCTTGTTATTATATAATCAGAGATTAAGCCTCACTGATTGGGATTTGTTTCTACACTGCCTTTCCATGTCAAGGAGCTAATTCTGAGATAACAAAGATAATAATTTTGCAAGAGATTGAAAATTTAACAAAATTAACATTGATAGAAGTTGGCATTCAACAACAGAAATAAGGTTAATAAATAAAATTCTTAGCGAAAGACTCCCAAACATTGGTGACTTCACTTTCTCCTGTGGAAAGGTGGTACAGGATCGCAATTCACAAATGAATTGCATGAATTTAAAGATAAAAAGAATTTAAAGATACAAACAATATGAATTTAAAGTGAATGGTTGTTAAAAAATCACACACTATGAAGACACATGCCAGGATGAAAATCAGGCAATACCAAAGGGCAACATCAGGCAACATTCTTTGTGGCAGCAGATGAAAGACCAAGAATGAACGTTCAAAATGCAAAACTTTTAGAGAGGGAGGGAGCTAAAAGTCACAAGGCAACCTAGTATAGGAGAAGGACCAGCTTGAAAGAAACTTATAATGCATGTGAAGATGATATTGACAACAATGATGATAATAATGACAATTTTAAGAAATAAGACAACGGTTATATCACAGGCAAAATGTTTTAACATTTCCAAGATTCTATTGTAGCAAATTAGACAATTTGTAATTTTATTTAAAATAAATAGCATTAATTAAAAATTTTCAAGAAACGCTCTTCAAAATCAGGGAGTTGTCTTATCTTCAGGTAAATAAGGTATGGTACATCCAAACATTCATTCAACTATTATTACTATCATCATTATCATCCATCATTGATCTTTTCAAAACTCTATCTATAATACTAAAAATTAATAATTCTTTAACTGTTTTTCAACTTTACATTTTGTATTCTCAATCACACATTAAAGAAAAAACCTTGGCTGATTTTTTGTGCAAATATATTAAGATTTAGTTCTTGAATTGACACCGTTGCTAACAATCATCTGATCATTAACAAATTTTAATTGTTCACTGAATACTGTTCCGTCTTCAATCTAGAACGTGGTTAAAAGGCATAAAATCTTATCTCTTGAAAGGCAATAAATAGGCTATTCTTTGTCAGTCATTAAATTGCTGAATTGCTCATTATTTCTTCATATCTGCAGTAAAACTGCAATTTCAAAACAAGAGTTATTCTTTCCAATCCTTTTCATGATCAAGGTCGCAGGGTAATAATAGTGCCTTTTCTTACACTTCATATTGAGATGTTTTACTGCTGCAAATTTCATTCCAACTTACAAGTATTCTTGGAAAGTGGAGAATAACATCTCAAGATGAAAACTATAGTATCAAGTAACAAATAAATATTTAATATTATTAAATATTTATTTTGTAAATAAAGTGAAAACAATTTTTAATTAACAATTCAGAAAAACCAACCTGCATGATAAGTAAACTCCATTGTAGATAGACTTGTATTTGCCTTCCTTGCCCTTATCACTCAGTAGAACTTCATAACGCAACCCTGCTTCTGAGAGGTCAATGTCAGCTACTTTACCCTCCATGCAAGCATCACTTGAGGGCTCAGGCTGCACCCAATGGAGTAAGGCACTACGTGGAGTCAGCTCTGACACCTGTAAAATATGATTTCCCTACATGTACAAATATAAATGCAACATAGCAAGAACTGCAAGATGCTGTTTGCAACATAGAAAGAACACTAGAGAATTTACAACGCAGAAAGGACCCTATCATGTGTACTATTACTAAAAAGGTTGTAGTTTCTTACAGAAAAAGCGAACACAAAAATACGCTGATTGACAAGCTTAAAACACTTTTTCATACACCATCTGTGGGTTGGAAGTATAAGTCATCATGTCACATTTAGTAAATTTTTACATGAGAACAGTTTGAAGACATTGTACTTTGGTCACATTGATATTAAAAACCACTGTAACTCCGTAAATTCTTGGTGTAGGATATACCTATACCTCTGGGAAGAGAACAAGAAACCCATATGATTGGGTCAATAATCTCACTTCAACCAAAAATGGACATAGGTGTCCTATACCTCTGATGCACAGATATTAAAAGCAATGACCTTACTTTAACGTAAATAAAAATTTAGCACCAAAAACAAAGAACTTCTTCCATACTTTAATACAGTACTACACAGGTCTTTAAAATAGTTAATAATAATGAAAATTAATAATACTAATAATAATAATAATAACAATAACAACAACAACAACAACAACAACAACAACAATAATAATAATAATAATAATAATAATAATAATAATAATAAAATAATTTACAAACGTAGTCAAATTAAAGGAAGACTGACAACACCACAAAACTATACAGATCATATTACAATAAATATGGAAATATAAACAAAGAGTAAGGAAATGCTTACCACAGGTGATTTCACCATTGAAAGCCGTTCTATAATAAGATTGGCCTCTTCTTCTTCATCCTGCACACTACTGCTTTCTTCACCATCTTCAGAGGTACCAACACTACTCCTACCACTTATCATTCGATCCTTGCCACCTCGTCGCATACCATTAACTAACTCTGTGTTAAAAAACAATAAAAAAGATTAGCATTTTATACACATACCTCAATAAAAGAGAACATTTTTTAAGGCATCTATAAACAGCAATCTCAAGAAAAATAGTATCAGTATAATATCTTAATTTGGTTTCCTAAGTGAATCCAACTAACAACATTAGAACAACCCACTAAAACTTAAAACAAACATTAATTTAATGATTTAGATTAGAAGCCTTGCAAGAATTTGCTTAAGTAAACCCCTAATTATTGTAAACATTACGAAGAGTAAAACATATGACATAAATCAGTAATATGTGATATTTACATTTCGATAAAGGGTCTGCAATTGTATGCACTCTGACTAGTAATAGTTACAAAAATATTTTTTTTAAACGTTTCTGCACTTAGGAGTTTTTTATGTGATAATACCAAGAGCAATTTTATTTATTTATTACTTCATAATATAAATGTTTGCCAACCTCTGCGAGGTGATACTGGAGGAGTACTTTGAGAGGAGCCTATACTCAAGGTTTCACCTCGCATTTGCTTTTGCTCAAGCTTTTTCTTCAATTTGTTGTATTGTCGCTGAGTCCTTTCATCTTTGTGGAAGGTATGAGGTGGTGGGGAGTGACCTGTACAAAAGAAATAATTTATAAACAATTGTAGTGACACGTTTATGACATCATTCTAATTTCTCAGCAAATAATTGTGATAAACCCAAGAATATTTTGAAGTATTAACACAAACCTGGCTGAGCAGGTGGAGAAACATGAGCCATGACTCCAGTCTGCAAAGGATTGCTAGGCCCAAAATGAGGAGGAAATCCTGGAGCTAGGCCCTAAACACAAATTTAAAAATTACTTATAATAATACCTAGTATGCACAAACCTAACTCCCCTATTGAAAAGAAAGGTAAAAGAGAATGAAAAAAAAGCATTTAAATTTTTATTTCCACATTAAGTTTCAACGTATTTCTTACGGAAAAAGCTTTATATTTATACATTTATTTAGTTAAAATTGCAAGAAAAAAGATAAAAATTCAAACATCGGGCAATTTACCGGTGTTGCCCCCACGCCCGAATCTTCTTACTGAATGAACACAAACAAGTTTTGAAGGTTGCAGAGCGATTTGTTGGTTCCTTAAAATTAATTTCGTCACAAACCAACCGATATGACAAGAGCTTAACCTCAACTACTTTGGTTCGAAGTTTTCGCGTATCGATTTTCGAAATACGAACAATTAAAACATACGCACAAACCAGACTCTGTATTATACCAACAGATGAAAATAGAATGTTCTAGTAACGTCCACAATTTACTGCACTACACCTGTCACCGATGGGCCTTTACGGTTGGTCAACCTGATATACTGTCAACTACAATAATAAATTAAATTTCCTTCTGCAAACACGTAATGTCAAAAATTAAAAGTTTTGTTGATTGGGATATTACTATTTCCCTATAAAGATTTTAGTGTACATAAAACTAAACGAAGAATCAATACCGGAGACACTCATATTCAATTGGAGGTGTTATTGGTGGGCCGCGAGGGGCGGGCCAATACCCGTTGCCGTCAGCAACGGGGCGGGGTCCACCCGCAACAAGTGGCTGGGCGTGTCAGCATCAGAGGGGTTGGCGAGGGAAAGGGCCAATGCCACACCCTGCCATGACTTAGCCGCACCCTTGACGGGGCGTGTCAACCCCAATAACCCTCTGAAATGATACGTCGCGATGTCACTCAAGACACGTACACTCACTGCGTCCATCACTCCCAAATCGATGACGGTTGCAGTGTCATGTATATAATTGACATCAATATATTTTTAATACCTGAAAAGTGTATGTCATCTATTATACATATATAAACATTTGTTCAATCTGCGTCTTTGGTGGTTTCTTTTGTACTACAAAAAAAGGCGTTTCAGAGAATGCATTTCTTTAGATTTTGGACGACCCACACTACAACTGACAGGTCTTGCTCATTTCTGTATTCGTAATAGTGTAGAAGTATGTACAGAGGGGGGAAGTGTCAGATGCATCTGTCCACGATGACGTGTCTCAGACGTGTTGAGATAAACCATATTCAAGTTCAATTTCGAGAAGGAATTTCAGAAAAAATATAATATAAACACGTAGCTTATACATGACTATATACGTCGTTTTTCTTTATTGTTACTACCCTGTAAAATTTTCCTGAAAACTACTTTAATGCCGCAACCTGCATCACATGTAATATTTTTAGTTCATCAATAGCGTTATTGCCTCAGTGACAGTTCGTCTCTCCCGACTCATCCGAGTCTTACCAAACGCAATGTAGCAAACTCGCTGTTCCGACCGGGATTCCGGCAGCAAAACGCGGCAAATCGTCAACTGCAGAGCGTTGTTGGCCACGAACGTCGAACCCGAAGTCAGAGCGCCCACACGCTACGTTGCTCTGTTGGCAAACGGAGCTTCGACTCCCAACCGCGGGAGCGGTAGCGGCGCCCGCCTACTGTCCCCACTCCTCTGTCTCCCCTCCCAATGACGATGCCCCGAAATTATCAATGTCAATGTCAGCGAGCCGGCTCCGCGCGGACCAACGACTGAAGTAACCATACGTCACTTGATTCGTTTCGTGCCGTCTGCAACAGCATTAGAGGCGCGCGCGACAAAGTCGCATGGAATAACTGTGACGGACACTGCGACGTCGTCGAAGGGTATCGATTTGCGCGCGCTGCCAAATACGCCCGCGTGGTGTGCGCGTTCACGTGATTCCGCCGTCCGCCGCGAGAGCGCGGGCGCGGCGACAAGCGAGAGCACGTGCGTTTGACGTGGCCGAGGCAGGAGGCAGCATCACGCCAGCGCGCCGCGAGCGCTCTAGCGTGGCGCCTGCGCGCCGCGACGCTGAGGTGTTTCCGGCGCGCGTGACAGGTGGGACTCCCCGTTTGAAAGGGCTTCTGGTCAATGACGCCAAATCACGCGCAATAAAGAAATTGCAACGACAGTGCATGCTGTTTCTAATAGGACTTGAACGAATGTGTTGTCAGCTTTTAATATCAGTGCTTCAGTGAGAGGCGATGTCTACGAAATTAAAAACGTTTGATACAAATGTTTCGGGAAGCTGATTTCATGTGGACCGCACATTCGCCTTCTCCGTCTTCTCGTGCGCGTTTATTGTATAATAATCTGCAAACAGGAGAAGACCCAATATTTGTTTGCAGGTGAACAGTGCGACGATTCGGAAGCCCGTAAAAAAGATAAAAATATGCAAGTGAAGTAGAATTCCGCGACCCGATTCATGCGAATGCTCCCTATTCTCGGAGTCACGCCGTGTTGAAAGCTGTGATGACGATAATCTGATCATATGTTATTCTTAGGGCATTCGTTATCGCCCCAGTCGAGCAGTCAACTTCTGGACAGCAGAGAACGATTCCGTGACTTTCCCCACGTAAGCCAAAGACTTCGAACATGCGCATCTTCGAAAAGACACCCCGGCCAATCTACTCCAAAAAGGCCATGAAAGGCAGGAACCGAATAGGTATAGAATACAGATAAAAATACCGGTAAAATACCGGCATTTTCAATACATTTTATGAAATTACCTTTCTTCTTTTATACCGGTAAAAAAAGCTTTATAGGATGTCCCTACCAGTACGGAAGTCCATTAAGGTAATATCGCTATTTTCAATGAAAAATACAGTCGCTCACGCCATCCACAGAAAGAAACATCCTTTAGTTAATTATGTTGCGAAATGCTTATTTATAAAAATAAAAATTCATTCACTCATGCCAACTCTCGCGTACACGCATGCACACGCGTGCGCACGTCCACTCACGCGCGCACTCAAACACACACACACGCACACACACACGCACACACACACGCACACACGTACGCACACACGTACGCACGCACACACACGCGCGCGCACGCACACACACACGCACACACACGCGCGCGCGCGCACACACATACACATACACACACACACACACACACACACACTCAGGGGCGGATCATTTTCGAGGGAGCCATTATAGGTTTTTGTTCAATCATAAACATTTGTAACTATAGTGTATATTATTTTTGTAGTGTAGGCCTATACGATACTATACTATATTATTTTTAATAATTACATAAGTCTAACATAAATATTGAAATCAATTTTGCCAAATAAAATAAGGTAACAAACGAAAACTCTAGGTCCTTTGGTCCTGGATCCGCCACTGCACCTACCTACCTTCTCCCTCTCCCCCTCTAGATTTCTTTCACAACTGATGCCAAAGGTCCGTTCGTCTCGTTTTAGTTTGAAGTGCGCAGTGACAAGCGTTCTAAACAATTCTACCGAAGTCAGTTGTAGGAATATCGTAAACTAATGCTATTTTTAAGAAAACTGAAAAAGAAACTTCCATACAATGCGCTTAATGACATTGTACGTTACACTGTTTTGACACTTTTTATTAGACCTCATTGTTGTGAACATTTTGTTTCTAAAATGCAAAAGTGAAATGTATTTATTTATGTTTGTAATATTTTTGTACTAGCGGAACACCGCAGACGTTGTTCTGCCCTTCATCTCCGTCTCCCTCTCTGTCTCTCCCCCTCTCTCAGTCTCTACCATTCTCTCAGTCTCTACCATTCTCTCAGTCTCTACCATTCTCTCAGTCTCTCCCCCTCTCTCAGTCTCTCCCCCTCTCTCAGTCTCTCCCCCTCTCTGTCTCTCTCCCTCCCTCTCTCTCTCTCTCTCTCTCTCTACCAGTCTCTACGTCTCTCTCTCCGTCTCAGACTCTGACTGTCTCTCTCTGTCCCTCTCATTCACATTTAGTTGCAGATTTTGCACGTCTCTGAGTAGGTGGGGGTAATATCGAGAAGAGCAGGACCAATAAAACGTAATAGAACGATCAAGAAGATCTCATCCTGTGTATTACGGCGTGAAAAATATTTATTTGGAGCTTTCGGCCTCAAAATTTTAGTTTTTAATGCCATAGAACGCTTCGTTTAAGAATTACTAACGATATAGATGCAAAAACTGAGTGTTGCAGGTTGCATTGGACATGAATATTTTGTTTTATTCTACAGCGCCATAATAATTGTTTTGTGAATTTTTTCGATATTTTGATAGTTATTCTGCTATTCGGGGCGGAGATGAATCCAACAAATCAGAGATAATTAAAATTCGTCCAGCCGTTCTTGAGTTATAAATGGTTTTGTTTTATTTATGTAGATGTAATATGTATTTATTTATTTACTTATTTATTTATTCTATGTTGAGACAACACTTTCAGGGCATTTACAATATCTTTATTTGGATTATATCTCGACTTTCCGAGCCCGCCATGTAAACACCCGTTTTGTCATCCTGCTTGCCCTCCGAGGCAATGGACTCCCTTCCGACAGATAGACTGACAGCGGCGGCGCGGCTTAAGAGTAAAATGGCCGAAGGACTGGAGGCGCGCAGGGATTTCCGCACTTCGATAGGCAGCGGGTCGCGAAAGGTCGGAATACTTCAAAATTTATAAGTTTTGAAAGGTGCTGAGCAAGCTGGTAAAATTACATGTCAGTGCCAGTGTCCATCACGGTGAGTATGGCAGGTTTGTGTTAGACTGATCTCTCAGACAGGGGAAACTATTGTAAAAGTAGGAAAACTGCATAAGTTGTACCGATGTACAACTATTAGAAAACTCATAATTGGAGTGATTGATTATTTTCCGGCACGTGAACGGCTATGATAATTGTTCCCGTAAGTTTAGTTCATGCCGACCTGGATGGCCGAGGTGGCTAAGAGCGAGTACCTACTCAGCGCTTCGGTCCGAAGGGTCGCGGGTTCGAGTCCCGCCTTGGGCATGGCTGTTTGTCCCTTGACTTTGTGTTTGTGTTGTCGCGGAGGGCCTCGCGTTCTGCTGACCCCAGATCAGAGGAGCCCTCAAGTGTGTTGGTGTCTAGTGTATGGTCGAATATGCGTCCCTTCGGGACGTAAGGGGCAACCGGCTGTCGGCTGGATAAAAGCCCTAGGAAAAAAAAGTTTAGTTCATGTTGAATTTCAGGTGAACTGAATTTCAGATGGGCTAACCCAGCAACGCCGCTGTCTCTTCTGCTAGTCTGACAGGGAGGTTGCAGCGGTCGAATCCGAACGGTTGCTTCATTTTCGACACGAGCTTGAATTTGGAGAAGAATTCTAGCGGCCGGCTGCCCTAATCAGTAGTTTTCCGTGATTTCTCCGATCAATACTAGGTGAATGCCGGAGCAGTACCCCATCAAACAGACAATGGGCCGTACGGGATCTTACCTTCCTCTTCTTTGACCTAATCTCTCTCTTCACACGATTCTTACATCCATTACACTACCACACTTGTCTGAAGACCAGGCGACAACTTAAAGGTTTGTTCCGGCTGGCGCGGTGCCGCGTTGTGGAGAATTTCCTCATCCAAGAATCTCCTCCAAGCCGGTGTGAAGGTCAGCGCAGGATCTCACGAGTCAGCGTCGGAGGAGCACCGCCACTTTCCGGGATAGAACATGTACTACACAAACGGCGCTAATGACAGTTGACGTGGAAACTGTTGAATATTTCTATAAACCAATCAACCAATAAATCCGGAGAAGCCAGTATTCCTCTCACGCTAGTATGTGAAATGCGGCGACGAACTGCAAGAGGGCTTCAGGGGCATCTCCCCTACACACAAATCCAGATCAGACGGAACAAACTCTAGGCTCCGACTGCTCTTCCGCGATGTCTGGTAATGTAGTGCGTGAAAGAGAGTGTGCATTTAAGGCGAAAGGATAAGGAGGAAAAGAGAACGCGCGATCAGTAGCCCGATTGTTATAAAATACTACTCCGGTATTCGCCTGGTAGTAACCGGAGGAACCATGGAAAACTACTATTCAGATACCCGACCAAAAGAACTATTTTTCAGCCAGAGGCAGAATTCGACCTAGCTCGAAAATAGTACGAGTCGAAAATCCTCCACCGTCGAGATTCGAACCCGAAGATCCCCGGCCAGAAACTGCAGTGCCAATAATAGTTCCTTTGAACCATCGCAGCAGTAAAAATCACAATGATTTGCCCCAGAACCAGTTACCCTCGCAGGTTGCTTCGGTACCGACGTTACCCACGTCGTGAGCTGGTGGTAAGCATTGTGAAGACGGGATGGGGGCTCCAAACCGGGTAATTTGTGGAAATTGAAGTAATTCATTGTAGAAACGCTCGTCAGTCTGTTGGAGGAAAGAGAAGCATTGGATGTAAGTGCGTTGCATTATCGTAGTGCTCCACGTTGGGTGGCGGCCTTCCAAGGCCTTCCGTTGCGGACGTTTCGCGTCTGTTAACCTACCGCTGGCGTCAGTGGTACGGAAGCGAGTCACAAACAGGAGATGGAATTCAAAGTTTTCTCGTCGTCGGCAATGATGCGTGGAAACCTTGGAGGATTATTTTGAAGGGCATTAACTGTGAGAAATGTACGTTATTTCCATTTGTGTCTAATAAAACAATGATTTTTATTTATGCATCTCTCAATTTCCCCTACTTGTTGGCTCCTCTACTAGGAACCAATTTATTACTAGCATTGTGAAGCACATTCCAGTAACCTGCAACCGCGTGGTAGTGAATTTCTCTTCCTGTTGTTGTATTGGCTAATACAATATGGTTGCCTTAAACTATGGAACTGTCCACGTATTTTTCTTTTGAAGATTTTTTCAGGGCTTCACAAAACTAACTTTTGGGAAGCTTGTTTGCTCCTCTTCTTTCCGACTATTCATATAAGCAAGTCAATGAGTTGCAGTGCCTACTTTTTTAAGAAAAAGCAATTTTACTTAATTCGTGATATTCCCATTTACAGCCCAAAACATGGGAATGACATCAACAAAAACATAGCGTCCCAAACGCAATTCGTTTCACTTTGATTAATTTTACTAAATAGCATGTGACAAAGTTAGACGAAGGCAATTCATGCAATACAGAACAAATAAATATTACTGCTATAGAACGATTTTCCAAAGGATGAGCCAAAGTGACAGTTCGCGTAACAAGTGAACATCACATGTAATTCAGAGAAGTATCCCTCCGCCGAGACAGCTGTTCAGCCACGCCCCTTCGTAAAGTATTTGGTTATGGCTCTTGTGAAAACATCCCTATGCAGAAGTCTAAGAGTTTCGCCGAGGTAT
>BLKR01004881.1:0-95461 GCA_011170035.1 Teleogryllus occipitalis | reverse complement strand
CATTAAAAGTTATTAGCAAACTAACTTTAATAACAGCTATAATAACATACATTGAAAACAAATCTTAAACGTATTGTTTTTTGTAAGACGTTGAATATTAAACTAAACGTCCCCCTTAGCAAACTGTAATTCGCGTTATTAAGTTGGTTAAAAGATATTTATAAATGTGATCGCAATTTTTAGAATTGGGCCATTAAAAATTTCGTCTGGCAAGCTTGGACCAATTTATAGGTGAAAATGTTTATTGAATTATCTCGCATCGTTATGTTGGCATGTAAATTTCACAGTATGTTCGACACTAACGGCATTTAGAATCTCTGTCTCCTCTCCAGAAATCATCCTTTCGTCTGCTGCATATGCAGATGTACGTTTCAAAATTTGCGATTGTACATTTACGTTTTTCGTCTCTTATTTGAAAATCGATATGTGCACGTTTCAAACTCGAATAATTGAACGGAACTGACTACATGAGTAAGGGTAGGCACAGACGCTAAGCACTATAAGGACGAGGGCTCAGTGGGTTACGTCCTACCGCACCGGCCAATGGAAGCAGCGGCAGGAATTCGCCTGATCTGCTCGCTCTTGATGTAAAGGGGCGATCTCCCTGCAGGCAACGCAGGGTTTCAAATTAAGTGTCTTGGGATATACAGATTTGTCATCTAGAGTTAAGCAGATTGCTAGATTATGGACCACAAATTTTGAATTTTGGTATGCTGTGGACTTATCTCTATCTCCAGAAATGTTCGTCTTCCCGAAAATTTGCTTCTTAAAAGTCGGAATATAATAATAATAACAGTAATAAAGATAATAATAATAATAATAATAATAATAATAATAATAATAATAATAATAATAATAATAATAATAATAATAATAATAATAATAATAATAATGTAGCAAATATTGTGGTTCGGTCATATGTTGACAGATCTTTGTTCATTTTCCCTGCTTGCCTT
This sequence comes from Teleogryllus occipitalis, assembly GCA_011170035.1. Lineage (NCBI taxonomy): Eukaryota > Metazoa > Arthropoda > Insecta > Orthoptera > Gryllidae > Teleogryllus > Teleogryllus occipitalis. The sequence continues at coordinate 94,505 of BLKR01004881.1, read as the reverse complement.
TGTGTTAAGAGAGAAAAGGTGGTTTGCAATATCAATAGAGTATTTTTCTCACTTGCGCTCGTTTAATAATATCGTACACATCGCAATCTTTTTAATATATGAAACAAAATCAAAATGGACACCTTGAATACGCTTGCTGCCATCATTTATCGTTAAGAAGTAAAATATTTTTCTTACTTTACTATTGTCTGTAATATTATTTTTATTTATGACTTGTTGAAAGCCAAGTAATTTTATTTGTAATAAAATAAGCGCGTAACACTACATGTTGTGTTGAGATGAGTTATTAAAATATTTTCGCTACATGGAAGTTTTCATATTTTTCAAATACTTTCACCCTTTGTAATTTTTATTTGCAATACACAGAAGAGGTGATGTTACATCCTCTGAACTCGTATATAAAAACAAAATATTTTGCCTGACTCAGTTTTTGTAAATTCAAGGAGGAATATGGTTTTGTCTCCATTTTTTTCTCTGGTTTGAGAAAAAAAAATTGGATTTTGGTGGAGCTAATGATATTAACAAGACCAACAAACCAATATCTTCACCTGTAATTACTATTTTCCTGTTGGATTCTGCTTTCTCAAATCCGCATCGCACAATCGTAGCATCACTCTCAGCTCCTCTTGCTTCGATATCCTCTTTGATCATTATCTGAGACAGCATATTTATGAACTTTTTTTTTCTTAATTCATAGTGCTCTTTATTGTAAGAATGGAGTTAATTTATCGATGGTCTCAAACTCGGCATATGAAGATTGACATTGTCTCCTGTCTCTTGATTAGCGGAGGCTTGGCTGGATTCTCCTGCCTCTCGGTCCCTATCCACTTGTTCAATCAATTTCCTTTGTTCTAGAGGCATGAGATCTGCACTACGGCTCTCAAGTATCACATAGAGTCCGAGATGGTTCTTAATTGCAAGTAACTGGTGACCATGGCAGCCAAAGCACCATCATAAACTTGGCTCTGTAATTTCTAAATGACTTGTTTTCAAACTGTGTGGCTGCGGTTACAACCTGGGCCAGGATGGAGAAATTGTTCCTATTCAGAATTGCGGTGGTGTCCCTACTGTACAGAATTTTAGTGTACATCAAATCTTCATCTGGGACTGTAGAAAGGAACTCAAATGCACGCCGGAAAATTATCATTGAGTCCCTGACAGGTTTCAGCCGGGTTAGCTCTCAGTATTTTCCAAAGATGAATGTACAGATCAGGCTAATGTGAGCCATTTCAGCTCCTGACATCAACTTCACAAATGTTTTGAATAATTGAGCATCTATAGAAGGACCAGCTCCTATGCTTCGGTAGTAGAGAAACATAGTCCTCCTTAAGTCATGACAAGCAGAGAACAGAGAGTATGCGGATTTCATGCATGCTTGATCGGGGAAGCGAGTCTCTGTCCAGAATTTTTCTCCATCGACGGCAAGGACACCGCTGAATGTTTTGATTCTGTTGGTCATCCAACCCTGATAACCATCTGCAGTGATATTCTTGCAGAGGGTCAACAATATGGGTCCTAGCATCACCAACTGAATGGCTCGACTGGTAATATATAGTTGGAATTCATGCATCTTGACTGATAATGCCTGGGCTTGGGTGCTCTGCCTGATCAACGTGCGAAGATCTTCTAATGAGGCAACCTCATGCACGTGTAGGTTGTACCCGGCCAGGAGCAAAGCGCTGTAAATTTTGTTATCTGTGATCAGATATCTGTAGTCTACGACATTGCAAAGCATTGTCAAGAGACTTCCCATCAGCTCTCCAGCATGGGGCTGAGGATGGCCATCGTCAGGATAAAAAGACGAGTAAGCGAGGAGAAGGTGGAGACCACGAGCTTCCAGTGTGGTCAGATGACCTGCTAATACGAATGCTCAAACATCAATCTTATTAACGGGCGCAATTGGGATTACAGGCATTGTGGCCCTCGGCAAGTGCCGTTCTGCTGACACTACGGCCACTCTCTCTGCACCCCGGGGTACATCCAGCCCTTCTATGCGCATACTCGTATTCATGGTTGACTCCTCTTGAATTCTAGTGAGTTTGTGACTTAATTTAGATGTCCTATTTAATTGGCTCTGATCGTGTGTTGGGGTTTGCTGATGACTCCTGAGATAGAAAAAATACGTATCTCTTTTCTACGTATCTCTTCGGCCACATTGCATCAAGTTTTCTAATTTGTCTGTAATAATTACCTATTAAATAATAAAATAATATTTATGAACTTTGTTTTTGTTTTTTTTTTTATTAGCGAGGAGATTTTCTTGCTGTACAGTCACTATAGTACCTTCAGTGAAAAATATGTCGACTTAAGTTTTTGTGGTACTTCTATGTTTTTGTTCAGCACTTTTTGTGTTGTTAGTGGGAGTCTGTGTTGCGATCAAACACAAGAATCCAGTGATCACCATAGAATTTTTGATATAAGACACATACTGATTGAATATAAAGGAAAAAATAGAACCAGGTCTCCACTTAACGTGATGCAAAATAAACCTGTCGTCAATCACATTAAACTGACTGTGCATTTCATCATTTTCGAATCCGCTGGGAAAGCTTAATAATTCGCCGACATATTCGTTTTTCTCATTCCATTGTATTAAAAAGAGCTAATGGAAAGAGTACCAACTCGTAATTCACAAGGTCTTGCTCTTCTTGAAAATAGCTATTCTTTGATATATTAATAACACAGTAGGAGTCACAACCTGTACTGTGTTATTAATTTTGATAGTGCTTCCCATGGTGCTTAAGAATTTTTCTATATATTTTCGACCCAGTTTTATATCTCCAAATGTTTGTCCAATCACCTTAGCCATTGTGGTCTTGCCTGCTTCCAGGGCTTGGTGACAATTCACAGTTTCCAACAATTTCTGTTGTAAGTGATACAAGAGAAGGAGATTCTAGAAATGATGGATTGAGTCATCCACTCAAACAGTTTCTGTCTTTCTTCTTCATTTATAGTTTGTACCGTAACTTATGGTATTATATATGCTGCTCTCCCATTTACAACTGCACGCCATCATAATCCCTCAATGTTAAGTAGATGGTAGTGGATATGGATGCCCCACGAACTCACTTTGTCAATTCGGATTCAGTAATACACGCCTCAAACTAGTCATACTATGATCAATAGCTTTACTTTGTATATTTTCAATATTATCAATAATTTTCCAATATTCTCAATATCTTTACTGTGACAGTTCTCTCAGTACGCTTTTCTCCAGATAATACAGATTAGATCATCCATCGAATACTGACAATCATCATTCACAGTAAATTGTAAATCTCTTCCATAGCCATCGACGAGTAGTCATTAATAGGACGATCTCTTTTTACATCTGTAGCACGTTTGATCGAAAAGATCTTCTTGCAGCAGCTGTCGTGATAAATTGATTCAGCTGTTTCCAAATCACCGATAATAATCATCCGTCATGAAACGTCTTCACCTCACTTGTCTCCACGATCTGCAGCATGAACCGAAACGCTTTTCTGCAATTCTTAGCTGCTAACAGAGTAAACTTGCATACGTAGTTCGACTGGTTTCTTCTTCTCCTTTCGATCGAACTTACCATCAATCCATTTACAAAAAACAACATCAAACATTAGATTCGAAGTCAAACTGAATTGCAATGGAGCCTAAAGCAACCCAGCCTTGAAGTGTTGATGTGAGACTCTGAAGCGCCTCTTCTTCTGCATGTCCCGATTAGCCGAGGCAGTCAGGAAAAACCAAGAGAAAAAACTCATTACAAAACTGTCGATGCTGTTAGTGATTTTAGGAATATTGGGGCTTCCCCCATTCACTAATCATTGGATCCCCACGCCAACCATTCAGTGTCGTTCGTCATTGACTCTCTCAGTTTTACTTGTCCCTCAATGTACCCTGATTATTCAACTTGCATTGTTTTATATTATTTATGTGTGAACAGTGTACACAATCCTTTACCAAATATTTATACTCGATCCTTATCAAATAAACTATGGATTATCAGTTTTCGTACCGAGCTAATCTCGGACCCCAATGGCCTCGGATGCTCACAAGTCCATTGAGTTCTTTAGACTGTCTATCGAGTTCATTGCGATTCTGTACTATGTCTATTTATTTAATTATTTCTCAGAACATAGACAACACCAATAATAAAGATTTATATTTATGTTTTAATTTTTATATACAGTCAAATTATATTATGCAATAAATTGGGAAAATCTCGTAATATATTTTCTTTATTCTTGAGATTTACTTAATCTTTCTCTCACAAATTTATTCTCATTATACCTGTCTAGCTTAGCTCATATCCAATAACAATGTCACGATATTATAGACAAATTTTACCTTTCTGGGTTCGAGTTTGCGTACCTTCACGCTGCTTCACGTTGACGGGCCGTTCTTAAGAAGCAGTAAATTCCTGGAGATATACCTATTGTATCGGGATTGCACGAAATTTTTGATTAATTATTTCAGCTTCATTTCATAAAAAATGAACATAACATTTATTCAATTAATGTACGTAAAATCAATGAATGACTTTAGGTTACTTTGGTTACAAAAAAAAATCTTTACATTTTCTTAGTCATATCTTTTTTAAGATCTAGCATTGGGTGTCACTGCCTTGTGCCTTCGATTTCTTTGCGCGCTCTTAATTTTCTCGGATGCTTCAGCGCCGTGCTCCCGCTTGCGACCATTCTTCTAACTTCCTGATGTCCAATATACATCTTTGTGCTATACTTATTGGTGCTGCTCTAGTTATAATATCCCGCACTTTCCCTACCTCTCACCGCTGGTGGGTGCCGGACTCGAATACTTCCCTGTCAATTATTCACTTTACTTACAATTCCAAATTTCTTGTACTTAATATTGACATATCCATTTTTATAATGCGATTACTAGTAAAACTATAACCCTCGTCAGCTAACAATAAATAAGTTTTATACCATTCGTTCAGCTGCTATATTTAAACAGCGATGTTGCTCGCTCGACATCTAAAGTTCCAGAGAGCTTTTTGCTATCTGTAATTTTCCAGATATCTGGAATGTTCCAGAGAGCTTGATCCTCAGTCTCGTTTTTTTGTTTCTCGTTCTTAGCTCTTTCCGGTCTAACAATGCAACCTGCATTTTTTATGTGAATCTGTAAGTGACTTTGCATGGTTAAATTATGCAATCATGTTTCCTGTTTTATATAAACATCTTTCCAGTGAGAACCCGTCAAAATTTGACGGTGTGATTCGGAGATAAAGGTAAAATACTGTGCCCAGACTAATGTTCACAATATGTTACATTGTTTGAATCTTCAGGGTATAACGAAGATATTCTGTGATGTGGAGTTCACAAAAGTTTGAACACGTATGGCCCATGACCAGGTGGCAATGCAATATCGGCACCAAATTACACAAAAGTAAGAGCACTATTATACTGACGGATATTATTTCTAAAGTTTTTTGATGTGTCATAATCTCATATAAACAACTGTTTGATTTTTTCTGGCATATTGCTCGAAGGTAAACTTATTTTCCCATTTAAGCAAAACAGAGTATTTATTTATTTATTTATTTATTTATTTTACGTCAAAAAACAGTTCAAACTGCGTATGACGTGCTATGGGGAAAAATGAATTGTGTGCACATTTTCAAAATTATGTGATCCCTACACTAAGTCATACACTACTTGACTTAAAAAAAAATTTAAAAAACTCGTAAACTCGTTACGTAAACTCGAGTAAACTCGTTTACAGAATTTATCTCACATGGGAAGTACAAAGCAGAACAAAACTGACAATTTATAGACAATGACCCAAGAGTAAACGAAATGACCTCGCTATCACGACACCTACGCTGACTTTCTCTTTCCCTGCGTCGAGTTAATGTACGTTTGAGTCTTTTGGGGCGCGAGGGCAACGATTCGGAATTCGACATAACCTGTGAACAACTTCAGTACTTCAGTACAACCGAACAAAACCTACTGCCCGAATGTTGTCTACAAAATACACTACAAAAGGAAATACATGCAAACTGTCATCACCACAATGTAATTATTACCCTGAAACAAAACCTTGATGAATTGTGAACAAATCTCAACAATCAAAACAAAACACCAAGCAGCGCCACCATGAAGCGGCGGGGACTCACATCTATCGACTCGTATATCAATTTTAAAACAGCCACCCAGCGCCCTCTGGAATTCTAGAGGGTGCTGAACCACCCTTTGGAAGAAAACATTTGACTATTGATAAGCGTACTATTAAAGAATGATTTAATTAATTAATTTACCCCGTAAATGTTGGTAAATCAACACAAACAATATCTGATAACACATCTAGGGATCACATTCTTTCATTTAAAGGAAAAAATACTACAATCGGTTCAGTAGAAGCTCTAAACGAAGCCATGGCAGAATACCTTATTTTTTTAAATATATAGATTCCTTGACTTAACATTACAGTGGGTTCTTTGGTATATTACATTATTATTATTATTAAAACTAAGGAATATATTTCACGAAATTTTTCAGTTACTAACACAAAAATAATTTGACTGTCTATAAATATAATTATAGAGGACCCATATTTGTATAATTAAAGAGAAGTGTGAGCTTTCATTTTGGAGACAATTTTGAATATGTTCGTGACGTTTCGCCAGTACCCCTCAAAAACAAAATCTGTTTCAAATTGAAGGAGGCGTGACATCAGTTCTATCGATTTGGGTATATCAATTTTGAAGAAAATCCTGCTTAGAGTTTTGTTGCTAACGTTGTTCGTAGATGCACAGACGTTTTGCCGTAAAGAATTTTTCGGTGTCAAGTACTGCCCACAAAACGGATTCTGGATCAGACAATGTGATTAAGAAAGTTATTTACAAGCATACAGAAACAATATTGTAACGGGTGCCGGCGGCGGCGTGTCCGTACACCGGCCTAGCCCGAGCCCACCGTTGTGCGGCCACTTGTAATACTTTCTACAAGCCCGGCACGTTAAACTGCTACGTGTAATAGATTGCCCTGCTCTAGCCCTTCTTATAAACAAACAAACAAACACTAGCCTCGCGTTGGGTTGCCACATATAATAATCTTCCCGTTCTCCTACTCACAATTGCCCGTCTGCTAGCTTACCTGGCCTTTTGACTCACCTGGGCGTGGTCTGCGGTGCGTCTGTACAGACGCGAGCAAGGTACTGCGCTCACGTGCGTGGATCAGTTCTAGTGCTACGTGAATGACTACGAACACATATTGATTTTACAAATCATGACCCCAAAGGTGGCCATGAAATTTATTCAAATTCCCTCTTTTCTCGTATTTTCCTTCAATTCACAATATCTAGTGCTGTAATAGCACTGGTGCCTCTGACGGCACACATTGACATAACCCAGCAACAAAAGAAACAACAACAAATAGATAATTCTCTTCCCACAATACACGAAACATGGACATATACTTTCTCATTCACACAGATTATTTACAACAAACAAAAAACAAATGCCATTCACACATATGATTAAAACCCCAGAATGCATTCTGTCGAAATTTACGTATTAAAAATCTATTAATCACATAACTTGATCTTCGACAGAGCGTTCTTCACTTCGTAAAAAAAACAAATGTCAAAATACTTTTGCTCACGTATGATGCTGCTTCCGCGAAGAATCCGGGTGTTTTGTGCGATTATCCACGCACAACAGCGCCTCCCGTTGTCGCCACCAGTTCCGGAACACACTCGCGTACGCATCACTGTTCACGTAACATGTCGGAATTCACGCTGCCACCTTTTTTCATAAATATTCCAAGTTATTTGAAAATCTCTGAGTCCCGAATTGAATTCCGCGCCACTAATCGTAAATGCAACGTCGCGCTCCCCACCGTTGCAAAATTTCTCATACGGCCACGCTCATTATCGTTTGCTCTCGCGAGTCCAACGGGCGTTGCCGAATTTCACAGTAATTCCGAAAACTTTTTTTTTATGAAATTCTTTTTCACGAAATATTAAATAATTTACATGAAGTATTCCCAGTTACTATTGCAAATTCTGTCCATTACTTCCGCACTTTAAAAAAATTTCCAAACATCGCCTACGCGAATACACGTCTTGCCTCCACCAAGTCTAGGCACGTTCTGCTAAAATTTTTCCAACTTAGCATTGTTATTTTTGCTTCAACACTTTTCCCGATCGCTTGATAACTGACGATCGCGTCACTTTGGTTCTCACAAAATATTTAATTTTTAACGTTTCCCGAAACACTTTATTTCCGTTTTTGTTTTAATAAAATTCTCCCGGCAATTTCCTAAAATTCGATGTTTTCCTCTTGTTTTCCTTTGGTCAAATTCCTTTTATTTTCCCTATTTTCCGTTTTTGGATGTGAAACGGAACGCACTGCAATTGTTCGCTAATCGCTTCTTCTTGCTAAACTTTTGCTTGAATTAATTTATTTGTTTTATTAAAATTTTGATACTTCCCGTCAAGATATTTAAATGGGATAAATTTTGCATGATGCCGCTAATTTTCTTCTTTTTCCCCCCGAAAGTCTGAATTTGATATCTTATCGCGTTCTCTTGCATTATTCGAAAAACCCTCTTCTTTATAAGCGTTTCATCGCTCCAACAATGGACTCCATTAATATTCTCCTTAACACAAATATACGAAATACAAAATTTTCAATTACTTCTTATTGCCTGACGCGATTTTACTGGGATAACTTTTAAAATGTTCCTAAATTAAAGCCGGATCTAATGTCTATGGTCAAAACTTGCACAAGTATCGGGTTCACTTTATTTTCTTCCCCAATCGGTTTTTTTATTATGGCGCCTTTGCTGTAAATGTTTTCAAATTGTTTATTATCCAAACGCATACTATCGGGGATCGTGTAAATCATTACAATATCTTTAATGCACATACCACATTGAAATATCTTTCGATCTTATTATAAGCCGAATTGAAAAATATTTCACGTTCTCTTCCACGCTTTTTGCGAAATGCTTTAAGTTGTTATGTTTTTTGTTGTTGAAAAAACATTTTATACAGGATATGAACCCAATATGTTGAGGAATTATTTCAGTAAATCTCTTAAAACTGTGTTAAACTCCATTAAATTACGCGGGATATTGATTGCAGAACAGTGACACACGCCAACATGCCAGTTATTTTATATTTTTATAATTATTTTCGAAAAAATGTCTCATTATACGTAATGAGTGACTCATTTTAACCCTAAACGTTATTATAGCATCAAAATTAATTTTACCGGTTTGTTAATATCCCTAAACAGGGTAAATTTGATGCTTTTTGACACAAAAGAGGAATATTTTTACATTCCAATTAAATACTTAATTTCAGCAATTTGTGCATTATAATTACAATGATGTACGTGCAACTATGAAATCATTGTCCATGGTTTACATCATTTAACGTTCTAAATACATAATGTTAACTGAGGAGCTTCATCCCTGATACGATACAAAAGTAATTATTTTTAATGTCTAAAACAAAAAAATTAATATTTTGTAACAATAGGTGATTAGTGATAGTGGTAATTATTTAATAACTATCTACTTTTCTTCATATATACAAAAATCATTGGTCACAAAGTAATTCAACAAAAAAACATCTTATTAGAAAATATTTCCCTTGCCAGCTGCCAAACAACTACTCGTATGTTAACCCATACGCGGAGTATCTTGAACCCTCATCTCTATAAACACGTTTCTGAGAAAACTGTGTCGCTTGCATTCTTTCTCTTTTGTGTACCTTTCCAGGAAGGAATTCGGATTGAAGGAAGTTTAAATTTTCCTGAAAATCAACGTTATTGCAGTTAGAGTGCCCTAAAAATCAAGCCCTGCTCTTTTTCTGAGCCTTTCGGGCGAAGTCTTCTTAATCATATTTTGTAAAGACTGTTAGTACAAGTTTTAAGAATGTTTTTGAAGTGAAATTATAGAACACAAATTAGTTTTAATATAGTATTTCAAATACTGTAATGTCTACATAAAATGTCATATTTATTTGGTAGGCAAATAAATAAAACTTTTGGAAATTGTGACACATTTTTCTCGATAAATTTCTTTCCAGATGAATAGCAATTTTTACAAAATTGATAAAATTTAAAACTTCCATTTGATAAAATTTGAAACTCACGGGAGTTTGTTACAAACTCCCTCGCCCCTATTCACGTCGGGATTCTCCGCGCTACTGTTACTGGTTTACTTTTTTTTTCCTAGGGCGTTTATCCAGCCGACAGCCGGTTGCCCTTTACGTCCCGAAGGGACGCATATTCGACCATACACTAGACAAACACTCTTGCGGGCTCCTCTGATCTGGGGTCAGCAGAATGCGAGGCCCTCCGCGACAACACACACACAAAGTCAAGGGACAAACAGCCATGCCCAAGGCGGGACTCGAACCCGCGACCCTTCGGACCGCAGCGCTGAGTCGGTACTCGCTCTTAGCCACCTCGGCCATCCAGGTAGGCTAGTGGTTTACTCCGTTCTTAATAAAAAAAATACTTTCAATTCTGTAACATAGCATTAGGAATATTGTTTTGTACGATTCGTGTGACATCGATACGAAAAATTATACATACACTCCTAGTCATAGAATTCTTACCAAAGGGGTGCATTAAACAGATGTAAAACAAATGTAGGATTTAGTAGGTTAAGACGTTAGAATATCAGCAGAGGCAATCCGCAATACGATTCACGCTGCAGCATGCGTTATTCTACAAAAATATTTACAATTATGTAGCTCGAAATCGGTGCACCCTAGTTCCTTAAACATCTGAGCTGTCATGCCATATTTTTTAAACCGTCAACCACAACATGAAGTTTCTTTAGCCTTTCTTTTATATTTTTAAAGGGATAGCTCTTGTAGGTACTGTTTCGAGCAAAATGGGTAGACAGAAATTAGAAGAATCTGGAAATCTTTGAAAATTAAATCTGTTATTTCATACTTCTCTGTCCAATTTAATTGCTCGGGTTTCAGTCAATTACTTTTTTTTAATGCTTAGCAATATTAGAATGTTTACCAAAGCACTGTACTGCATCAATAGTGTTGCGCACAGTTCAGTTGACGGCCTGGCCATTCAAAGATGGGTTCCAGAGTGAAGGAGTATTTTTTTTAAAGAAATAATTTACGTAGTGTATAATGTTTGTTTGGAACATGTTGAGAATTTAGTGTCTATTATAATCTACCTGTCTACAAGAAACACTATTCAAATATATTCTACTAACAAAAATGTATAACACCTATCAGGGATCAAAACTAGTGACCAGAAACAACAATAGTATATTTATTCAGAAAATTACAAATTAAAGAGTTGTGTGCGCTTTTATACACATTTTAGCTATTCATTTAATTTCTTTGAAGATAATTTGTTTGAAGTAAATTACGAGAATTTGATTAGATTTAACTAACAATATAAATGTGTTAAAAAAATAATTAACAATTTTTTATGTAACCGAACGGTAAGATAAGATCGTGTATAACTAGAGAAATAGTTTGATAAGAAATAGTTTGATAAATTTTTTTTTCACTCTGTAATGGCAAACACATGGCAAAAATATTTTATAATACCTTTTTTTTGTAAACGGAGTTGGCGTACCTACACATTGAAAAATAACACTTACCACAATGCAGTTTTAATATTTCATCATCACTACTAGGTGTTTAACAGTGAAATGTTTATTTATTGAGGATATATTGTCCGTGACCTTTTGACTTCTCCTGACGCCCTGACTTCTTGGAGCGTGGTTAAGCTGCTCGGCTACCGACGCCTAACTACAATGGAGTTGGTTTAGAGGTGTCATCTAAGCCACATAACTCTCATAGATAGTATAGTATCTCTAGTAGATAATGAGAAACCTCTGTTCGGAAAGTCGGATTTTGTAACCATGGTCACTGGACTTTGCGTCGTATTGAGAATAGGGATAATGCCTATTGTTGATGAATTGACAAATGACGAATGATAATGAGGCGAGGGGTGCATTGAAACATGGCAGAATGGGAGGTAGCCGCGAAATCCATCCGGAAGCCCCATTTGACCTCCACAAATTCAGCGTCGGGTGACCGAGATTTCAACTCAGCAAATGCAGGCTACAGTAAATTCTGTACAAACACTATTCCTGATTGTCACCACGGCAGAACATATTTTTGTGTGAATTGGAGTGTGTGTGTGTGTGTGTGTGTGTGTGTGTGTGTGTTTTGTGTGTGAATGCGTACGCTTGTGTGTTTTGAGTGGGTTTGAACCGTTCTTTCCGTGACTCAATCTTTCTAGTAATTCACGGATACAATTTGTCAAACTTTCTAGCATTTTAAGTATTGTTCCATGAATAACTAAAAAACTAACAAAATATTACTCAGTAAATTGTATTTAACGAATCACACGTCATATACACATAAACAAATTTATTCGCCATATAGCAGAAGTAGAGTGTCTATAGGTCTGGAAAATCTTCCAAAAATTATCTATTACATGAAATATAATTCAATTTCTTGAGTATTCTCTGTTATTACACTCACACTTACAGCTACATGCTCTACACTATCACACATGACATTGGAAGCTTAGAGCTTGTTTTAGATGGGGCACTGACCTACTGGGAAAGATACCTTATTAAAGAAAATGCCCCGCGACCGCAGATGCGCTTTGCTTCTGCCGCTAGCTTTAGTATGCTAGTTTTAAGTAGTGTTAAGCACCACCGAGATGTTGGGTCTGTCGCTAGGGCGACATGGATAGGTGCAACGTAACATCATGTTTATATTAATGGATCTGAACGGGTGGACTTTGCAGAGCGCCCTAGGACGCGATGGCGTCCATCTCAACCGAGGGGGTGTTACGGCGCTCAGTGGCTTCATACCAGGGTTGCTGAGTCGTGTATGCGCCCTCCTGTCGACCGTTGACGATGTGAATGTCCGCCAGTATTGCGCTTACTCCAAGTCAGTGATGCTAGACGTACCAGGATAATTTTTACCGACTTTTAATGAAGATACAACGAACCAGGATGAAGACATCCTCGTACGTTTAAATTCCAAGGTTTTAAGTCTACAGTAATTGATAATGTACGATTTAAGATCCGAATATTTTTATTCAATAATTTAAAACTAATGCCAATATTACAAATAATTATGATATTGTTTAAAACCGTGCCAAAAAACATTAAATGTGATTTAGGATGGTCTTTTTCTAGCACATACAGCATTAGAGCAACAGAGCGTCTTAGCCTTCTATTTACATTATCAATGTCGAAAGAAACAATATCCAGTTAAGTTTCACGAACTTTCTGTGCCCGTTAGAACATAATAGAGTTGTAACATGAACAATTTGAGAATTTAAATCAATTGTCATTGGTACCAGGAATTTTAGTAGAAGTACCAGAATTTTGAAGCTAAGTAGGCGACGACGGAGACTGTGGAGAAGATGATGGTAAGAGATCCGTCAATAGTCCGTTATGGGAAAACTTCTGGTGCTCCTGAAGGTGAACTGTAGAAGTTAGCACAATAAAGCTACTTATTTATAGAATTTAGTTGACAGTTACAATCCTGACGTAATAAGTTTAGTTTTCACTTTAAAAAATATAATCTGTGTTTAGTGGCTTTGAGTTTGTCCTTATCAATATTTCGCAGTGCTTAATTTGAACGAGGAGGGGGGGCTTTTCATATGACAAAGTTTTACAGGTTGTGAAAGCAATCAATTTAAACGTAGAGCTAGACAATTTGTATGTCGTAGTGGAAATTGTGTCAAAATTTGTTGCTGACGTCTCGATGATTGATTTGCCCACATATCAAATGGGTGAAAATTTTCTCGTCTGCACAATCTTTTAAAGAGCTTCCAAAAATTGTTGCATCGGTCTTATCGATCCCCGTGTACAACGCTTTTGTTGAACGCGTATTTTCAAACCAATAATTGAAACAAAATTAGGGCTGAATTAGTCAAAGCGGAACCATTGACTAAGTTGAATTATGAAATGACATGCGGGAAATTTTTCAGATTTGTTAATCAACCAGCACAAAAGTACTGGAGAAATTTCTTTCAAACGAGAAGTACAGATGAAAACAGATCACGTAACACTAACTGAAGAAAGCATACTTTGTGATTTATCTTTAGTTGAAAAAGAATATAATTCTTGTTATAGTAATTAATGCAATATTAACATTATAAATGTGTTACTGTACTGATATAATTAATCTAAAAAGGCGTATATGATTTTATAATAAATGTTGATTGTGAATTTATATATTTAATTTTCGTTAACTCATCCCCCAGTAATTAGTGAACACCGGGTCATGTGTTCTTCGAAGGTGGCAACCCTAGTAATAAATGAAACAGAATCATGGCTTGCAAACGATATTAACAACGAGGCAATCATTCGATTGAACTCCAGAAAGTGAAGAAGGTATAAAAAGGAATATAGCAGGAGCATAATAATTTGCGTCAGTAATAATTTGGTCTTGTGAATAATCACTGATAGACGATGAATATGAAATACTTGCCTCCAAACTAAGAAGAAGTAAATCAAATTATTCTTGAAAAATTTTAGACATGTGTTGGCAAAATTGTAGGCCGAGATACAAACGAAGATATTCGCGCGATAAAAAAGCAAGCAGATCGGGCCAGTTTCTTAAACTATTTTACAAATCGAAGCATAATAAGCGACCATCTGAAGTTTAAGTAAAGTGGGCTGGCGAAACTGAAGGGATTAACGTAGCACAATTGCTCGTCAATAGTTTTGTTTGGGACTTCGGATAAAGGTAATCGAGGCCCCAACGGGAGAGCATGCAATTATGCGCATTTTCCTTATTACCCAACTGCCTTTCCAGCAAAAATGTTTTAAGCATAAGCGGCCACGGTGATGTTTTATTGAAAATGGAATGAGGGTGTTAAATACAACAATTTTCGCGGAACAGATTACAGGTTTTTCGTAAAACTAAGATTCACAGATTGAAGGCATTTTTCGTGAAAAATACGCTCGTTATGTGGGAACTGGCACTGTAGAGGAGATGGAATAACTTCAAGTCCATTGTGCTAGAGTCTATTGAGCATATTGTTCCACACAAAATATTTCTAAAAAGTAATCCGGATCCCAAATATAATAACAAACATATTGAACGACTGAAAAGTGAGAAGAGCATACAATTTAATATATCCAGAGATCGACAATCAGACTTTTTGCGAACGACTGCTTCGTGTATCGAAAAATTAAAGAATCCGGCACTGATCAGCTGCAAAAAAATATTGATAATTTATTGAAAATGTCTCAGGAAAACCGGATGAAAATAAATCCAGACAAAAGCAAAACATTAGTTTTACGAAGGATTGAATACAGGAAACACTCCAACACGCATTGGGTAGAAATAAAATTCTTGAGGAACGTAGCAGTAAATATGTGAATGTACGTAGGCGAATCAAAAAGTAAGTTACACTAGCTCGCTGCAAGAACACGGTGTGTTGAGACTCTGGCCAATGCCAAGTAACTGCTGACGCGTCCTATAGGAAGTTTGGTGTGGTATCCCGTCGGAATGTGTGTGCAGAGCGAGTTAAGATCAATGGCGCGTAAACTGAATATTCACCCAAAATTGGAGGTGCGGGGAAAGATCAGATTTCTATGGGCTAAACGGTTCAATTGCACAGACATTCATCGTAAAATCACTACTGTAGTACATGGTAAGAGTTAAATTTCTCGTCCAGGTATCGTAAAATGGTGTACCAAATTCGATGCCGGACGCACGAACTTTAAGGACGAAGATTGTGAAGGAAGTCGAAGATATGTCAACATCCTCCATACCGTCCAGACTTAACGACTCGCGATTATCACGTGGACACATAGAAGCTGAAAAAGAATCTCAGTGGACGACAATTCCGAAACGATGAAGAGGTGAAAGCAGCTGTCTCCAGGTTGTTACATAGCGCTGAAGGAGATTTCTACGCATTCGGAATCTAACAGTTGATTGGCCGTTACGAGAAATGTTTACAGTCTCTTGAGATCAATGTGGAAAGGTGAACTTACATTGTATGTTGTCACAGCCATTATACCTATGTGTGGTGGTTTCGTAACAGGCCATAACTGGGAAATGTAACTTAATTTCTGATTCTTTGCCTACTAGGCACTTGAGTCGCGTGCGTGTGAGAGCGATCAATGACGCTAAGGAGGATTCCGTGCGCTGGAGGCGACCTGTCATTGCCCGGGTAGATCACCGGGCTGCAATTTCGAAAGGAGGCGGGCAGAGCGACGCTGTGTGAAGGGCAGGACGAGGCGGGGCGGGGCGGGGCGGGGCGGGGCGGGGCGGGGCGGGGCAGGGCGGGGCGGGGCGGCGGAAGAGAACAATGATTTTTTAATCAAAATTGATCCCATACAACATAAATATATTCTTGAAAGCTGAATGACTAATTGAGCAATAATAGAATTTGAATGAAGTTGCCATGTTAATAACCGAGGCAATGTCTTCAACTTATCTTTCTATAGCAATCCCTGAAATACGATCACTACCATAGTAGTATTTCTACATACTAACAGTTCGTCTGAATACGATTCACAACGTTTAAAATCAAACTGTTCGAATCTGTATCCTGGGGTAGATAAAAGGCATGCAGATGAAACTGTTGGTGTCGTTCTTAGGTGTAGAATGAACATTTGTTTGTAAATTATTCTTGAAGCACCATGCACACGTCTGATAGAAGTAAACATGAATCCGCATTGTGCTAGGGCCTACTATGCACTTGAGTCGCGTGTGAGTGCGTGTGAGAGCGTCCAACAACGCTAACGAGGACTCCGGGCGCTGGAAGCGACCTGTCGTCGCGCGGTGGATCACCGAGCTGCAGGTTCCAAAGGAGGCGTGCGGAGCAACGGGGCGTGGAGGGGTGGGCGGGGCAGAGACGGGGGTGGGGAGGCAGGCAGGCGCCGAGATACGGCTTCGGAGGAGGGAGACCGCCGCTGTGTCAACATAACATTTGTCATTTCAACATTGATTCGGTCTCCCCGCGGGCCGCCAGATCCGGGGCTCTATTGTCAGCGACGAGCTGCCGACGCCAATGGATTACCTCGGGCCGACGCCCGCGCTGCCCCCGCTTCCGCCTCCATCGCCGCCCCACCCGCCGACGCCGCTGTACTCCATAGTCTCCCTATCGCCGCCCATGCTGCACACAGGAACGCGCCCGCCAACATCGCTTTGCTGCCGCCGTGTCCCCCCTGGTATATCCGCATTCGTCACCCTCTTCTCTGCTTGTTCCTGTTGCCACTGCGTTTTAGACGGCCTTCTCCTTCGATGATTTTAATTGAGGCATCTGAGTAGTAAACTATGGAGCATTGGACACTTGGACGAAATCATGACAATGAAATCATGAAGAGGGAGTTGCTCTGTATTCCAAGTGTCTTCATGAATAGGCAACAAATAGCGGTAATTCGCTCTCATCTCATGGCATGTGCCTCTCGTAATGTGTAAAATTGCAGTTTGACACATTGTATATCCTGACAAAAAGTTAAATGTCAGTTACCATTATTTAACACTAAACACCCCGATTTATACTTTCAATTATGCGGAAGTTCACGTATACTTCGATATTTACTAGTACTACATCATTCGCGTGGATAAAACCCAAAGCGTAATAGTATACAATTCAAAAGGCAAAAAATCGCATATGTACTAGAGTTTGCAAATTAATTGTCATGATAGGTACTCACACCTCCGTCCCAAAATTAGGCAATCGTAAAAACAGCCAATGGCCCGGCTGCAATTTAGCAACCTGCAAGCCAGCTCGCCTATTTCTATAGATTATTTGCATTAGAAAAAATCGATTTAAATGTTTTTCAAAATTATTTACATTTATTTAAGACTAGTTTAATTTTGAGTTTCTACAATTCTAATAACACATTCTGGTCGTACCTCGCAGAGTATTTTATCTTACCACTAGCCGGACAATTTTCATCTCTTTTCACTTAATATTTATTTAATGTTGCAAGAGACTGGCGAGATAATTTGAAGAACATGTTTAAAAATATAGATATAAATTGTATACTGAAACAAACCGTCTGGGATATTTCATGAAACGAAGTTTATTGACATGTTTAAGATACGAGGAATACCGTAGGACATTCTGTTTCCTCTGGGTGCTGCGAGTTGTGCAAAATATGAATATTCTTAGAAAGCAGAACTGGTTAGAACTGTCAATTTATAAAAGAAAAGGGTTTGATAGGTGTTTTGTGAATTTAAGAAGTAGTGAATATTTATTAATTTAATAATCATAAGAAATGAACAGAACCTTCTTGGACTGTTTTTTTAATGAAATGTTATGTACAGAAAAATAGATGTCAAAGGTGCGGAGCGAGTGTTTTTTAACCGTTTTTTGTGGAGAAGAGAGTCAGGTACATCCTAGACTAGACATTGAAGCTGAGTAGATGCGTTGTGTGATGTAGTAGATGAATCTGTGTGTGTGTGTGTGTGTGTGTGATTTTTCATAACATGACAACTTAATTTAGAGGAAGACAGAATTGTTCAAAGTGGATCCTGGTACTTCCGGAGAAGCCGAGAAATTGAGATGAATACATTTTTGAATATTTATTAGAATAACAGAATTTGATACGTACGTTAAGAAATTTGGTAAGCTCGGGTATTTCTAACACATTGTCAATTAAGTTCCCTTTATCCCTACGCCTCAAATTATTTTTTACTTTTGTCAATGTCTTTCTTCGCTTTTCCAAGAGCTTCTTATCAATTTTCTGAAGGTATCACTTCATCTTGAATGTTGTCTCTCTGTATTCTACCTTTCTATCCTTGCATTCCACTCTGTTGTGCTGTTTATCCAGTACTGGTGTTGTTTTCGCATAAATGCCCTCACCATCTCCACTTCAGTCTTGGTGCCTAGGTAGACGCATATTTCATGCCAGCCTTCCGCTATTCCAAGTTTCAGTTGTTGTCTCAGATTGACATGTAAATTTTACTTTTCATATTTCTTTGATTTCTCTGTTTGTTTTCAGACTTCATTTGATTTCCCATGTCTGAGTTCTGTACAGTAGAACAGGGGGAACACAGGAGCCCATTACAGTCCTTTCGATCCTGATACCTAATATTTATCTATAACATAAAAATAAGCACCAGAATATTTTTCTGACTGGTGATATGCTTTTGTTGATTTCTTTATTTGTTTTTTATATTATTTGTGGTATATAATTATATTACTGTACGTTTTCTTGGTGTTGGTCACACGAGTCCTCAACTTAGCTGTGACTAGTCACAACATTAGTGTTCTAAAAGTCTATGTGAAGAACTACTTTTCTTGCAGTTGCTTTGACTTTTACGCTCTTGAATCTTCTTCTCCGATTCTTCTGCAGATGCAGCAAAGAAAATAATATCGTCCGCAAATTGCAAATTAATTAACTAATTGTATTGTCCATTTATTTTTATACCTGCAGCTACAGTGCTTCGTTTGCTAATTTTCGATGGTTAAATGGGCAGGTTAATGGTCCTTCGAGTGAAAGGCCCATAAATGAGCAGTGGGGCGATTGGTCGGACGGTCGGACGGTCGGGCGGTCGAACGGTCGGACGGTCGGACGGTCGGACGGTCGGACGGTCGGACGGTCGGACGGTCGGACGGTCGGACGGTCGGACGGTCGGACGGTCGGACGGTCGGACGGTCGGACGGTCGGACGGTCGGACGGTCGGACGGTCGGACGGACGGTCGGACGGTCGGTCGGACGGTCGGACGGACGGTCGGACGGTCGGACGGTCGGACGGTCGGACGGTCGGACGGTCGGACGGTCGGACGGTCGGACGGTCGGACGGTCGGACGGTCGGACGGTCGGACGGTCGGACGGTCGGACGGTCGGACGGTCGGACGGTCGGACGGTCGGACGGTCGGACGGTCGGACGGTCGGACGGTCGGACGGTCGGACGGTCGGACGGTCGGACGGTCGGACGGTCGGACGGTCGGACGGTCGGACGGTCGGACGGTCGGACGGTCGGACGGTCGGACGGTCGGACGGTCGGACGGTCGGACGGTCGGACGGTCGAACGGTCGGACGGTCGGACGGCCGGACGGTCGGACGGTCGGACGGTCGGACGGTCGGACGGTCGGACGGTCAGACGGACGGTCAGACGGACGGTCGGACGGTCGGACGGTCGGACGGTCGGACGGTCGGACGGTCGGACGGTCGGACGGTCGGACGGTCGGACGGTCGGACGGTCGGACGGTCGGTCGATCGGACGGTCGGTCGGTGGGGCGGGCAGGAAGTGAGTCGGTTGGGCAGAGTGGGAGTCGGGCAGTCTATCGGTCGGTCGGTCGGTCGTACCGTCGGGCGTGCGTGCGAGCGGACGGGGGAGCGGATGAGCGCGCGAGCGGGTTGGCGTGCCGGCAGATGAGCGGAGGAGCGAGCGGGCGGGCGCGCAGGTAGGCGTGAAGAACACAACCCCACAGCGACGCACTGGCCGGCGCGGCGGCACGGCGGCTGGCAGGGCGACTGCGGCGGCGCCAGCGACAAAGGACTGCGCGCGATGCGAAGCGCCTAAGATGTCAGCCGGCGCAGGCCACCGGCCAGCGCGTCGGGCGCGGCACGACGCGAGGGCACGAGAGCGCGCGGAGAGGCCGGGCGGCGGCGGCGGCTCTGCGGCTGACGGGAGAAAGGGGTTTGTGGGGTGGCACTGACAGCGGCCGAGAAGTGCATTCGCATGCACACAGCACAGCGCAGCCCGCCTGCGCGGGCAGCGAGGACAGACTTAATGCGGGATGAAGGAATGGAAATAAATGGACCACACAGCTAGGACACATTCACTTATTTACGAACTAGAGGTCAAAATGAGGGAACGAAATTAAATTTCAGCACTAACAATTAATTTCAAAAACACAATACTATATTTCTGGAAACGGTACGAGTTGTTTTTATTTCATTGTAAGATGTAATTTATTGTAAATATTTATTTATTTATTTATTTATTTATTTTACGTCAAAAAAACAGTTAAAAACTGCGTATGACGTGCTATGGGGAAAAGTGAATTGTGTGCACATTTTCAAAATTCTGTGATCCCTACAATAAGTTATATACTACTTAAATTTTGAATTTTGAAAGGGAGAAAAAAAACTCCCATGTAATAAAATCTATTTTCAAGGATAAATAAGCAATAAATTTTGAATTTTGAAAGAGAGAAAAAAAACAAACAAAAAACTCCCATGTAATAAAATCTATTTTCAAGGATAAATAAGCAATAAATTTTGAATTTTGAAAGACAGAAAAAAAAAACTCCCATGTAATAAAATCTATTTTTAAGGATAAATAAGCAATAAATTTTGGCTGTTATTGCTTCCTGTCGCGACAACATGGAAACGATAATTTGAATAATTGTATTTCCCACTGAATATTCCCCATCAAATTAGTTTAAGAAACACTCTAGTTAACAAACATATTTAATCTGGAGAGTGCTATCTGGAGATCGAAAGGTGGGCCACCGCCACTCAAAATTAAGAGAGACACCCTCGAAATAAATCAATTTAGGGAAATCTTCCTAAAGTTGATATATGTTGCAAATTCCCGAAACTAAAAACTCGAAATGACCTGACAATTTCAATCTCTCTTCAACAACTGAATTACGACCTGTCAAAACCACGGTATGATACCGCTAGAAGTAATTACAATAGCACCAAATATAGCTGTCATTTTTTGGCGATTCGTCTTTTAATTTTTTTATATTATTAATAGGAACGTTACATTCGAAAAACCTTTTTTGACAGTGTATCCTTACATCGTAAGTAATAATGTGCAAATAAGTTTATATCTCATTCAAGTTGCTCGCAAGGACGCAGGAAAGTGTTTTACAGCTTCATAAATCAGATATGATTAAAAACATCGAATTGTATAGAAAATAATATTTTTAATGAAAAAAATGCTCGCTTATTACAATCTTACAAAAATACAATTTCACAATTGATTGGAAGGATTTTCTAAAATAATTTTGATGAAAATATTGAGATGATAACTTATATGATACATTTTAATGGTTGAATGTTTCTTACTACTGAGACCTAATGATAAAATAAATTTAGAAACTATCAATAAACATCGACTACATATTCCAATATCTCATAGAAAATAATGTGCTTTATTTCTTCAAACCTTCTTTAAAATGCTTTTAAGCACTGAATTTAAGAGAGAAAGAACCTGATCAATTTTAAAAAGTTACAATGAAAATGGAAAACAATATTGTAGTGTCTAATTCAAGTAGTCTCCACATTTTCAGTAAAAAACGTAATTCTAAGATAAAGTGCTAATGACGTGCTAGTTAAATTGTCTACCGCCAATTTAGTGTACACGTACTATATTAATGCAAAATAGAGATAACAACTGAGGAGAACTCTGTACTTATTTTGAAACAAAACGAAAGAAAGAAAATTCAGAAAGAAATAACGTCCAAGAATAACTCAAAGGGAGAAAACAGTGCGGCAAATTATGCAAAAGAGACGCGGCCTCCGCTGCCGTCGTCTGCATCAAGGCGGAGAGGGAGAGAAGACAGAAGAGAGAAGAGGAGAGGAGGAGGGGGAGGGAAAGAGTGTAGTGGCGGGGGAGGGCTTCCAACCGCAGGCGGATAAGCCCCAAGTTCCCCTTCGAACTGGGTCAGTCACCCCCACTTAATTGATTATTCACAAACAGCCGCAACCCCGGCAGTCGTCGCCTCTCAGGGGTTCCCCAGGGAGGCGGCGGCGGCGGCGGCGGCGGGGACGGCCCCGAAGGGACCGGAGCACGATGACACCACTGGTCCACATCAGTCCCCCTACGAATTCTCTATTTTCCTGTAGAAATGGTGGTCCAATTTTCGACATTCCTATCCGGCTGCATTAACTCGGGTGAAATACCGTTACATCTGCAGAATCATTAACTAGGAGTTCCAAAGGTTGTAGACTCGCCCGTGGGGGATTTCTGAAATATATTTATTATGAACTATTAGATTTAATTAGAATGAACTACAAATTCCTATTTTTCATTGAAAGTTACATACTTATTTTAAATTTTTCACACAAAAATACAAAGTGTATCAGTATACAAGTGTAAAATTTCTACTATACTTTGAAAATTGTAAAATAAGAATATTAATATCGATAAAAATGTATTGATAGTTTATTGACATTATATTGGATTTCTGAGAGATAATACATAGCTTAATCGAATTCATGCTCTGTCTGGAGGACAAATCAAGTAAGCGACTTTTCATGTTGATAGTTTTCCTAGGTTTCTCTGTTCAAAATGAGACGAATGCCAGAGCAGAACCCTAACAAATGGGCCACTGAACGCGACCTTCGTCATCGTCGTACTCTACTCTACCTCCTCTACACACACACGTTCACACAGTTACACTATAATTCATGCATCGATGCATCGTACTACCACACATCTCAGGAACCCAGACGGAAGCTAAGAGCTAAAAATCTATCATTATCGCTCAAGAAGATATGAGATAGATAGATAGATAGATAGATAGAGAGAGAGAGAGAGAGAGAGAGAGAGAGAGAGAGAGAGAGAGAGAGAGAGAGAGAGAGAGAGAGAGAGAGAGAGCTGAAGGAAGATGTACAGTTGATTTAAACTGAAAAAACGAGCAACAAATTAAACATCGCGGATGTGTCAAATGAAGCAGAGTGAGAAAAACATTGCCTCAAAATCAGAAAAAACATTGGCTCTTTCATTATCAAGGGTAATTACGAGAATGGCTGAAACTAAACATTGTAGCGCGCGAAGAAAAACGGAGAATGTGAATTGGGTGACAAAAAAGTGATGGAGGAAAAATCTAGAAGGAAATGGAGATAATTTCAGAGTTGGGCAAACGCGAAGGATTTGGAGCTCTTTCGGCAAAACTAAATTTGGGAATGATGGGATTGATAAAAACTCTAAAGAGAGACAACTCGGATATTGCAATCAGGAGAGCTTAGTAATTGTGGTGATTACTGAGATTAGTAGAAGAGGGCAATGAGTAATAACGGGGACTTTACCTGGAACGCGTAGGTGGTAGAAAAGTAATACTGGAGAGTTGCACATTCATGCTCAGAAGAGAAAACAATAACATGACAACTCAAATAATGGACTCCACTAATAACACGTCCATAGCCTCGGATAGGAGCAAACTCAGAATCTGACAATTAATGATTTAAAATAAACTTTAAAAAATACACTGAGTTTTAAGTATAGCGGCGCATAAATGATTACTTAATTTCTTTTGTTTTTACTTTCTCGCTACGAAGTGGAGAGAAAGATACGTAATGATGCGAGAAAAAAATATTTTTTGGGGGCAGAAAACTCTTATTACAGGGCTCAGGTAATGAAAAAGTAGATAAATCCAGTTGTTAAATTTAGAAAAAATCCTCTAAGAAGTGGTGTAGCCAGAATCCATGTTTTGTGAGTTCTTGATACAGAGAAATTTAATGACCGCAAAACCTGCTGTCTGTCTATCTGTCAACAACGCTAGTGGCTAATCAGTTCAGCCGATATTCTCCAAAACTGATATTCCTCAATCTGGCTGATGTTGTGGATCCTTGATTTTGAAACCGATAGTTTAATTTTTGGGGTACTTTACATGAAAACTCTGGGGACATTTTTCAAATTTTCAAAAAAATTGCTCCACACTTCTTTATTACATTTTGTTGTTAGATGGTGTGAAGGACGTTTAAGAGAATGATGCAGGTTTCATGTTTGCTGAAAACTCTGATTTTTCAAAAGTTGCAAATGTTCAAACTTTCCCTGAGTTTTCCTACAACTAAAATATTAAGGATAGAGATTTTCTCTTAAAGAAACTTGTTCTTTAAAGATACATTTTTAAATACGATCATGTACAATTTATCGAAAATTTGACTACTTTTCCCGTAATTTTGCGTAAAAATACGGGCGCCAAAGTACGTGTTCTTTTAACACCACTTCGTTTCAAATCTAAAATAAATCTATCTAAAACATTCTACAAATAATGACTGCATTAAAATTAATAGTAAGGGCATTAATAGAAAGTATGAATAAGTAAGAATAATAAAGTGAATAATTATTTAAGTAGATTAGTAAAGTATTTTAGTTGTATATCCATATTCCCCTCGACAACAAATTCATACCTGAGTTTTGGCAAACAACAATCAATGAATTTTAATTAGATCTTCGTTAACTAGATATTTTCAATACTATGAATACCAAAAGAAACTATCGATTTTGAAGATGTAGCAATTAGCACCAGTTCGATACGAGTGTGGAGGAGGTATAATAAGTACAATGAAACATTAAGAGGAAAGACCGCAGCGTCAGAGTTGCTGGAAGGGGAAGACCAAAACGAGGGCAGAGGCGAATGAGCAAGACCGCGTCCATGGAGGGCCCAAATGGGCGCGGCAGATGAGGCGCGCCCCGGAGAAGGGCGGCCCGTGCGGAAGGCGTTGATGTGCGGACACGGCTGTGAGACCTGTGCGCCTGCAGCTCCTTTTAATCACTCGCACCTGCCCCGTTCCTCCCGCGCTTCCCGGCTCCCCCCCCCCCCACGCCATTGCTCGGGCTCCCTCGTTAAAAACGCGCCTCCCTCGGGCTTTGCTGCGCCGCTTTCCCCTCGCCTCGCCCCGCCCTGCCCCGCCTCTCCCCGCCTCTCCCCGCCTCTCCCCGCCTCTCCCCGCCTCCTCCCCGCCTCTCCCCGCCTCTCCCCGCCTCTCCCCGCCTCTCCCCGCCTCTCCCCGCCTCTCCCCGCCTCTCCCCGCCTCTCCCCGCCTCCCACCTCTCCGCCTCTCCCCGCCTCTCCCCGCCCTCTCCGCCTCTCCCCGCCTCCTCCCCGCCTCTCCCCGCCTCTCCCCGCCTCTCCGCCTCTCCCGCCTCTCCCCCGCCTCGCCCCGCCTCACGCCCCGCCTCGCCCCGCCTCGCCCCCGCCTCGCCCGCCTCCCTTGCTCGCCCCGCCTCGCCCGCCCCCGCCCAGCCCCGCCTCGCCCCGCCCGCCCGCCTCGCCTCGCCCCGCCTCGCCCCGCCTCGCCTCGCCTCGCCCCGCCTCGCCCCGCCTCGCCCCGCCTCGCCCCGCCTCGCCCCGCCTCGCCCCATTCCTGCTACACTTCGTCCCGAACCAGCCATTTTCGTATGCTCATGATTTGCCGCGCCGTTTCCTCATCTCCGCCCCGCTCGCTCGTCCCATTTCTGCCACACATCGTACTGACCAGGCGAGTGTGTGGGAAACCAAGAAATGAGGATTAAAGTCTTTAAAAGATATATTTTTTTAATTATCATATTCTTTTTCATCTTTTATTGCCGACCTTCGCGATCCAGGAAATTAGACCATTGTCCAAGTAAGCGCAAATGAAGGTTGCGGATTCGTATCACTGACAGACATTGTTACTTTCACTTCACGGGTGAGGAGGGAAGGAAAACCCCCCACTATGATCAAGGCGAAAATCTTCTCTTACAAAAGATCGGAAACAAGCCCTCACCAATCAATTGTATTTTAACAGGTGTCTGTTTCATATACTGAATACATCATAATTTGGTGCTGTGCTTTGTCTGCGGAAACGACGAAACGTCTCCCTGAAGCTGTTACATCCCACAAAATTGGAAATTTTGTGTGCGTGGGTGAATAAATAATTGTTTCTAAACACGTCATCTATTCGAGTAATTAGTCCCGTAAGTGCAGTGTACGTTATATCAGGGAATAGCTGCGTTCCTTTCCCTCTGAATCATGAGTTGCGGAGCTGAATTATGAGTCGGTTTGCGGAGCTTATTCTTACAATTTTCTTTCTCAATATTTATTTTTTCTAAAAGTCATTAAACAGGAAAACTACGAAAATCAATAAAACAAAACCTAATTTTTTAAAAAAAACTATTAAATTCCTGTTTTATTTATATTGAGCAGTCGGGTGCAAATATGAGATCAAGTGTTGAAATTTCGGGAAACTGTACAAAATTTACAGGGCTACAATTTATATTTAGCCCTTTTTAAGATCTGCGTCAGAACATGAGATATTCCTAAAAAACAGTGGAAAAAAGTATTTTTTTAAAAATCGCAAAACATTTTTGTCATCTATGGAAAACTGATAGGTTAATTTAAACCTATATTCATTGGCGTGATGTGGTGATAAAAATTTAATTGATATAAGAAGCTAAAAATCGTGAATTTTCGTTTGTAGAAAGTCCTCGGGATAAATTTATTTAAATCCGGCGGAAAATGTGTTGTTTTTACACTTTAATTACCATTTTTTTTAAAATGTGATAGAAAATATGATATAAAAATGTTTATTCCCGGGGAACAGATTTGTGTATCTTATTCCGCTTCCCCCTTCATCTTAATTGTAAATGGGTATAGCCTAGTGGTAATTTCTCATATTATTACTATTATTATTACTATTATTATTATTATTATTATTATTATTATTAAAGACATATCTCGACTCTCATGTCGTTTCTTCTCTCGATTCCTATGCTACCCAAGGACTTAGAAATTCCAAAGATATCTTCATAAGATGTGTGCAATTCCCAGTTACATGGACTACTGCAGTAAGTATGTTAGACCCACGGCTAGACCTAGAGTTTTAAGATGGTTCGATAGATATATGTAATGGGCCTCTAGAGCTTCATTTACTGAGACGACCAAAACCCTCTGGTTTCCAATGTAATTCTAGCTCTATCTGGAGACCACGTTATTTCGTTATTTTTTCGATCTTCTGATCATCTCTGGAAAGAGACATCAGCCAGAATGTCCACTATTCGTAACTGCTTCTCTAGTGGCAAGATTGGGCACGATGCGGTCCAAACATTATTAGGTAGACCAAGTATGATAGATAAGGTAATAAAAATACGTAATGCTTGCTATATGTCTCTCTTACTCCCAGGCGTGAATAGTAAATAAAAAAATATGGCCCAGACCTAGGAATACCGCTAGCTTGCATATGTTGGATCAAAACAACCATAACATACATACAAACTTTGACATCAATACATATAAAGATCATGTATTTGTTTTTATTTTCATTTTAGCAACAAATTTTCTTGGTTGGTTTGTTGGGTGTAAATGATTCTGGCAGTGTCAACTGAGGTCATAAGTCCCCTTGTGTAGTGCATGTTTTACTCGGGGGTGGTGTGTTCTTCTTCCGCTGGATGGCGTGATCCGACGACGACATACCGTCGCTTAGCGGGGTTTTCCCTAATCAGGTATCTCCCAACAGCAGGGCACTGCCACAGCTGGGACAAGCTCTAATCTCTCGACCGTTCTCCGGGCATGTGTTGTAGTGTAGTGTAAGTTGGTGTAAGTTAGGGGTGAGGATAGGACCAGCAAGAGGAAGAAAAGATCGCGCGCGGTCCGCGGCCCGTTTGTTAAGGTACTGCACCGGCATTCGCCTGGTGTTGATCGGAAAAAACACGGGAAACTACCGATCAGAGGGGCCGCTCCGGACAGCGACTGAATTCTAGCTAGTGGTCGTTGCTAGCTGGTGTCGAAATTCCTGCCACCGTCGGTACTGGAACCTACGACCTCCCGGTCAGAAGCACTGCAGTGACATCAGTTGATGCTCTGAGCCACCTCTCCGGTTCTCATCTCTCCTCCCTCGGAGGTTGCTTCTACGCAGCCATCGCCACATCCGTCGTGGCCACTCGCATCCTCAACGCCGCGATGGCAACCAACACCAGCGGGATGTTCCCCGTGGGAGCGAAATAATTGTTTACTCGCATACTTCTCTCCCGAGTGTTTCTCTTAACGAACAGCTCGCCCTGGCGGCGACGTGCTACGAGAAAATAAAAGAAAGTCGCTGCGCACCCTCGCGGACGCGCCAGCCAACTCTCTTGTCTCTGCGGTATCAATTGCTCCGAGATCACGCCGGCAATATGTTTAATGAGTGCGGGAGAGAAAGCGTTTCATTTCTATCAAGTGTAAAATCAATACGATGGAAGGGAAGTGGACTCGATCACAAGATATTCCAGCAAGATTGGAATGTTATGAGTATCTCCTCTTTAAATAAAGGATCGTCCCCAACAACGGTGATGAAGCTCGTGTGTAGTAGTTAGTGGCACTATCGTTAAGGTTTGTTTACAAGTGACAACGTGTATCATAAAAAATATAACTTCGTTAAATTTGTTGTACTTCCTAAGAGCCGTTTCCAAATGTAGTTTTGAATTATTTTTTTAAAATTATCATTACTCGGAAGCGAAAATCACTCCAAATTCGCAATTAAACTCAAGTATATTGTAAACATTTTATAGTAAACGTTTTATAGAGATAGTATTGTAATGCTGGGGCAGAAATCTCCGACTTTTTTGACAAAAAATTGGTTAATTTAGGATCATATTTTTGTTTCCAGTAAAATGTAGTTTTCTGGAATTAGCGTGTTATTCACAGTCCAAGTCAAAGATCCAACACACCAGGGTTCCACTTATCAACCCAAACACTGTCTCTCATAAAACACCTAGATCCGTAGAGTACCATCATCTAGAAACACTGCTGATTTTGACAGATCGTATATTATCCACGTACACTGCCTCTCCAGATCCTGCAGATGGTGTAATCGCCGGGTGTGCTCGTCCCTCTTCACCGACCCAGTCCCACGCTGTGACTGGGTGGGATCATCAATGGCAGAAGAGAGCCACGTGACCAGACAGAGCCATATCTCCATTCCCGGGGCGACAATAGGGCAATTATGAGGCCGCCCTCGCAATGGTGATAGAGGCGATGATGGCGGAGGCGGTGGCGTTGGTAGGGGCGGGGACAGTGGAATGAGTTGGGTCGAGGAAAGTAGTAGTGGGTGGTGCGGGGAAATGACGAGAAGGGTGGCTCCAGTGGGGGCGGGGCGGGAATGACGGGGCGGTGGAGAGGTTGGTGGGGGTGGCGTCAGCTGCGTGGGTGGTGGGGGAGATGACCTTCCGGTGCCAAGAAATGGCTCCCGGTAATAATTCAACCGTGGCGTTGACGCGCCGCTCCGCCACCGCCTGTAAACTGCCAATCCATCATTCGCTCCCACAATTGCTTATTCAAACGTTATATTGCTGCTTTGCTGTTGGCAAATATTAGTTTGAATAATTCGGTTTACATCGACGTACCTTCAATTTTCGGCGGGAGTATCGTAAATATTAGACAGTTGAGAATCGATTCATTTGGGTATGACGGAATGAAGTGGCTTTTGTTAAAGCCTATTTCGTCTTCCAGAATATTTTGAATATAATTAAAGGTCTCTTACGGCATTATAATTTCAAGAGAGCCATTTATGTGGGTGTAAGGTTCTGAATGCGTTATAATATACTACGCAGCCTGATAAAATGACAATACTTAATGACGAATTAATAAATCGCACTTTTGGGGAGTAGACGAAAAGAGTTTCAACGAGGTAAAAAAGAGATGGTCAGGGCGGTAAATGTACAGACCAGATAGGTATAACCAGCGGAGGGAATGGATTGACAACAGGAGGAATTTTGTTTTGAAAGATACAGGTTAATTGCGAAACAGAAGCACCAAATTTAAAATTACAAAATTAATCTAACACGTTTAAATGACTATTCAATATAACTAAAATGACATTTCTCAAGAACTGATTACGGCTGTCATAAAAAGAGTTGTGTTCGTATATTTCAATACCCGTTTGCAATAAGTAAAAAGAATCCGTACTGTGTACATCCGTTTTCTTGGGTACCATACTTCAATACTGATATCATTATCCAACTTAGAATGGCATTGTGAGAAAACTATCACAATCATAAAAGCTATTATTACATTAGATATACTACTAAATATCCTCTCTAGCCCAACCGCAATTCACCGCTGTTAGCCAATTAAACTGCGTCATACCTGAAGGCTACATGTATTGGCATTTACATTCCATCAGCTTCGATGAGTAGGACAATCTACAAAATTTTCTCTTTTGTTACCTACGCGTTGTAAGAAATGCGTTAAGGTTTTATTGTGCATTACAAAAATTTAATAAAACTCAAATATTAGAAACAAATTTCGTACCTATGAATTAATAGTTTCTTTTATGCCGAAACGTAAACGCTAATTTTAAAATTTTAAGTTTAATTTTTAATTTTTTTCTTTTTTACATTATTTTAAAATAATATCTTCCCATGATACATAAACTATATGCCTTCGTAGATTCGAAACGGAAGATCAGTTATCTTGTCTGATAATGCCAATATTCATTGAAATAAAGAAACATTAACTAGTTCAATATCCGATGTTTCAAATTGATTTCGTAATAGCGTATTAATACGTAAACGAAGGAATAAACGATTTTAATGTAGTTTTTCATTTCAAAGAAACAATTTTATTCTCCACTGAGAATGAACGATTTGCAATTCACTGATGTTAAGTTAACAAAAGTTTG
Source organism: Teleogryllus occipitalis (assembly GCA_011170035.1). NCBI lineage: Eukaryota > Metazoa > Arthropoda > Insecta > Orthoptera > Gryllidae > Teleogryllus > Teleogryllus occipitalis. Next base: position 63,273 of record BLKR01004881.1, on the reverse strand, counting down.
GAGTCTTTAAATTCCGTGAAAACTCAAATGGAAATTTACGTCCATTTAAATGAATTGAACACATGCTTATTATACTACGCCTTCAGAATTCTTTCAAATTTAGTCAAGGTTTATAATGTTCGTGGTGTATATTTAGAGAATGTTCATTTCCACTTAAGGTACGAAGAATATTCTGGCGAAACATATCCTTTAGTTCCCACACTTTCAGATTACAGAAAATAATTGTAATAATAAGCAAACGGTGGTTCTTGTAAGACTCTCTTTAATAAGGTAGGAACTCTATCATTACTTTGTATCTAGTTTTACGAATCAGTGTTTTTGTCAAAAATGACATACTCAAGAGGAAACATATTTTCAGCGAAAACAGATATCGATAACTATAACACTTGACATAGTAATCATATTCGTCACATGGCAGTATCAACAGTTTACTAAAAAAAACACATTTGATACATAATATGTATATTATACATTATTTTAGAATAGATTGCCAAATGATATGAAATCATTAAAATCGATATACAAGTTAATGTGCCAAGTAATATTTTTTTTCTACTATGTAACTGTTTCCATACAATTAGAGACTATACAGAGTATCATGAAGGAAAGTAATGATTTTAACAGTGATATATAAAGCATTAGTGAATATCTAAACTGTATAATTCTAAAAGACCACATATGACTGCGACAGTCATTGTACTTCAGCTTTTGGATCAACGCCCTCAATCACGATCACGATTTTTGTCCCATTTCTCTGATCCTTTGACCGAATGCTAAGATGGAGCCTTGTTTTGCTTCTAGGAATAAATGAATCTTCACTATCTGTGCACATTTTCAGTGGGGGATTTAGTTATTCAAGTACTCGGTCTCCATGGTCTTGCAACAGTAAGTGAATTACTTAATAAAAAGAATGATGAGAGATAATATCCAAACTCTGTAGCTTATTTGCCTTCGACAATAGTTTATTTTCACCGGAGCGAATATTTTTTATCAATTCTACCCAAATAATCTCGTTTCCATTTGCATTCATCATTTAAATTTTATACGAGTTAGCTTTGGGATCTGAGATTTCAAGAAAACCCGCACAGAATACACTTCCCCCCTGGTAATTCAAAGAGTTTCCAAATGTTTTTCACTTCAAATAAGTTAAATTAATTGCTCATATACTTTCCTGTACTACAAAGCACAGCTTGCCGAACAAAACGCTTCGTTACACATTTTAATACTCTATGGCACACTGACTCTAACAATCTGTCAAAAGCATGAATTGGCTAGTAGAGAAAGAAACTGGAGCTGATGTAGAAATACCGATTACAGATTTGCAATCAGTGTGAAAAATCCTTAAAGAAACAAATAAAATATTACAGACAAAAAATGACGCAGACCGGTGTAATCTATTACTATCTAAATCAGACGTGGACGTTTATTGTTCTCTGATGATTCCGAAACGATCATCACTGAAACGAGGTAGCGTTACAGTCAGTAGTTCTCAACACAGCACCTTCACGGCTCTTGTCGCGCACCGTACATTCACGTACAACCCCATACGACGCCTTTTAACGTCCTCCTTGGAAAGTATCACGTATAAAACAAAATAGCAGCGATGTCATTAATAATGTTCATGTTAAACATTATAATACAATATGATGTTTTCATAAGTGCTTCGCTCAGCACTTCTTGAACACACTTATTTCAAAAAGATTTATAGAACAATGCAAGTGGGAAACATCAGGAAATCTAGAAGGCCACAATTCTCACTTCATTGCCGATTTCTGCGAAACATGATTCACTGGAAAAAGTCAGAATGTGAAACTGGTACATTTACTGTATGTTTTATATATCTCATTATATCTCTCATCACATAATATCTCTTCTTTGTCAATGAATTTTCATTTTTGGTTAGAATCAATTAAAACATTTAAATGACTTTAACTAGTACTGAAAGAACTATACATTATTTTTCATACAATTTAGTGCATGACTATTAACAAAATTCTAGTTTTAAAAATAGCACTATCCCAATCTTTGACTAAGAAAAATTCTCTCTAAAATAATATTGATAGAAGTGTTGTTATATTTAAATTCGTTTTGAAGTTGCCTTGTTAATCTTCTTGAAGATTTTTTACATAACGAGATCCAGGAAGATGAAAGATATTTTTTAATAACTGATAATGAAAGATATTAGTAACTTTAATTTTATTCTGAAACAAAAAGCAAACCTAGTCTGTGTTTTGATAGAAAACAAATATACAGCACGAGCACTAAAAGATTCCCCGAAATCCGTAAACGTCTAGATCTCAATTACAAACGCACAATGCAACTACCACAGGAAGAGCCCACGACGCATTATGCGGACCTCAAACGACCCGTAATTGCAAAGTGAATAAACTGGAATATGAGTTGGATGAAAACAAGCCCTTAATACTAATCCTAACAATAAATTATGAGCACATTTAAGCGGGCTACGCTACTACCGCGTTCAGCAAACAGCAGTATTTACTCAAACGAGTATTGCATTAAAACCCGGCCATAATGGAGCTCAACTCGCAAAGAGCACTGTGAACGAATTCCCGGCTAGGCACACGCCACGGTGGTGGGGGTAGTGTGAGGGAGCGGAGTGGACACGGGGACACAGAAAGGGGGACAGTGTTTGGAAGAGCGTTATTAAATGTTTCTTGCAACTGAAATGAGGAGTAAACATTCGAAACGTGACATGTCGACTTCACACTTTTCTATTAAAAATGAAAAATGTAGCGGAAATATTACACTTTTCAACACTGTCTTTAACTCAACGAATAGAGTACTACTTAATGTACTGTAATCCATCCTATATTTCTGTTTGGAAATACAATTGTAGGTAAAAACAACACAAGAACTCAATTTGTGTCAAATGGACATGTCACCTTTTTGAATGTTTGCTCCTCAAATGTGGAATAGGAGGTAGGTAAAATTTCAATCTGCCTTTAGAGATTGATGGCATGTGAAAAGTGCTCGATTGCATGAAAAACAACTACAGCGTTTCGTATGCGAGCTAGCACAGGAAGTCCGCAAGACAGACCCCCCGGTGTCAAAATTTCTACGGACGGCGCGTAGTTGAAGAACAGCGGGCTGAACCTTTTCCAAATAAACATGCCTTGCCTCTGTTTGGGGTCTGGAGAAAAATCTGACCATTTATTGGGTGACTTATGAAAATGTTTGAGACGTACCTCACTAACTACCAATGTCTATAAATGTCAAGATTGTAGTAGGCACGCTAGGCTATAAAATGTATATTTATATCAATACACTTTCAAGTCTAATCAAAATAGTTCAGGACGCTTTCACTCACACATTTCTTAGTTGATTTCGAGGCTTTGGCCTTCACTCTCCACGCTTTATATAAGCAAATATTACATCTATGCAACGCATAATTTCCGGAACATAATTGTGTCAGAAATTGCATAAACATTCGATAAGATCGGGAATTGAACTGGCTCAGTTTAGCTCCGAGCCAGCATTGTTGCTGTCCTTGTAGCGGCATTGATCTGGACGTTCTAACTTCTAGACCAGATTGTGGCTAAGAAACTAGATCGAATTCAGTCGCTGTCTGGAAGAGGATTCTAGCAGTCGGCTGCTCTGATTGGTAGTTTTTCGTGGTTTCTTCGATCAACACCAGGCGAATACATAGACACTTACATGCAATATTCTAACACATACGTCGGGAGGCCAGTCGGTACCCCAAACTACGCATATAGTAATGCAAGAAAGGAAAAACTGCGACAGTCCTTGGAACTTCAGAGACGCCAACTGATATCGTATAAATTTTGCTTAAAAGAGCAAAAGGATTTCAACGAAGTGTTCACAACGTGTTTTGTCCGTTAAGAGGTTTCCTCTTGATATTCCTCCCTTCCACTATTTATTCTACCTTCCTTTTCATTCTTCCTCCTCTGCGAGTAATATCAGATATCTTCTTGGTCCTCTCCCTTTCTTTCTCACCATGTCCGATTTCTTAAAGTGTTGCGCGACAACAGTGTTATATCTGCACACGCGCCAAAGACACAAAGTACTAGTGTTACAAAGATATAAAAAGAATAACTTGCTTTTGTAACATTAACATCACATTTGAATTAGATAAGCGACGCTATTGCCACCCTCCATGAACTATTTTAAAGACGTTTCACAATTATATACCCGTGCGTACCCGTGCGAAAACTCTCGCATGTTTAACCCTACCATCTTCTCTATTTTTGCATTTCAATATTAATCCTGTAATATATATTTTTCTTCAAGACCAAGTTATCCTACGTCACGTGTTCTATATGTCTTCTTGTAATTGATAACAATACAATACAGCCTTGCCAATAAAAAATATTATTATTTAATGTTATTACCGAGCAGAGAGGCTCACTCGTGTAATTCAATCGCGCAAAATATCAAGTAATTGGTTTAATTTCACATGCAGTTGCAGAATCTACATGCTCTGAATAGGTGGGGTAGGATCGAGAATCGTCGAACCAGCAAAAATGAAATAGAATGTTCAAGAAGATCTCATTCTGTAGAATACGGTGTTAGGAACATTTCTGGATTGCGTTTGACATGAATATTTAGATGCGTTTTTTAAAACAAATCCTTCATATTTTTAAAGTCAAAGTGCAATTTGTCACGTCTCCGTGAAATTATCTTTGTTTAGGGACCTCATTTATAAAGGTTGGTAGCGTGTCAAAGCCGCAAAATGTATGTATACTACTGCAATAATATAGGAGGCGATTTCTCTATGATCATTTAATAATATACGTATTCCTGTTTTATGGTTAATGGAAAAATGATATCGATTACATACCCATGGATTCTAGTTCGAAATCCACAACCTGTCGATCAATCATATTTCTAGAATTTTCGGAATTCACGGGCAGAATTGCATTCTCTTTGCAATTCGCACTTCTTTTGAACCACGGTCGATAAGTGAATGATTTTGCAGCTTCATGTACGTGACTTAAACATTGTTGTAACGACCGAAAATGTTGTATTCAATCGAAAATGAATCTTGTAGTCAGCGACAATAACATGGAAATTTGTATTCCTCCTGAAATTCAGGAAATAGTGAATTCGAAAACTCTACGATTGTTACCAGAAAAATCAAGGAAGTATTATGAATAATCATATACAACATTTATGGAGTGGAGAAATAGGTCATTTTTTAGGGAGAACGTTTTCTTGGCTTACTTTAAAAAACTTTCTCAACAGAATAATCTCTCTAGTTTATGGAAGATTTCCTCAGTATTAAGTATAGTGTACATACACTGTGATGTACGTAATCCTTATACTTGAGTTTCCAATAAAACAAAATCCGTTTAAAATTTATTCCGAATATTTCAAGGTCGTACGGAAAGACCAGTCTTCTATTCGTTCATAATGTCAATTATTCATTCACTCATCTACATTTCGACACTCGCTTCTACATCGCTCAGGTCGTAAAAATCAACTCTGAATAATAGCCATTGTCATTCGCTCGTTGAAGAATAAACTATTTCGTACCTATTTTCCATTTTTGTAACTATTTAATCTCATCCAGTATAATTTACCATGTATTTTTAGCAAGGCAAATTAACGTAAATCTCATTCATCTGGCAAGATGGCTAAGTTTTGCCGGCGTCGCTAGCCGAATGCGTTTACTACGCTCCGTGAAGTCACGAAGGTTTAGCGAATTAGAGACTCGCGGGTTCCTGGTAGGGTGACCGGCTAGAAACCCCGGGATCTAACGGTGTCAAGCCCCTGAACGAAGGGATAAAAGGCACTGACTGACTGCGACGTGACGAGACTCGACAAATACAGTAATTACTCTAAAAGTTATGATCGTAATTACTTGGTAACGGAGGATTACTCCACCAAAAGCGCTCAACGCCCAACAAGGGTTGAGAGACGTGTTGCATCAACGACGCAACCTAATTCTAAGTAATTAAAAAAATGACATATTCCGATTTTTTTATAGTCATACTAGTCTCTGAAAGGATACAATATAATTATCTGTCACCTGAATTACACACCGCGCGTGTCTCACTGCTTGCGGAGTCTTCGGGGGGTGCGAGTGACCAAGGATGAATAGCCGCCTGCTCTGCAAACGCCACGCCGCGCCTCGTCACCGCAGCGGGTACAATTATTACCCATCCCATGGCGACACAAGAGGTAGCGTCGCGGTGGACACGGCCGCGCGGGGGCGACGCAAGTGGACCGACGGCGAAAGTGAGTGCCGACGCGGGGGCTGCAGATATGGGACCCGACTGGGAGGGCATGTGGTATAAAGATGGAAGCGAGAGGAGCAAGTGGTGTGAAGGAGGAAGTGAGAGGAGCAAGTGGTGTGAAGGTAGAAGCGAGAGGAGCAAGTGGTGTGTAGGAGGAAGCGAGAGGAGCACGTGGTATAAAGAAGGAAGCAAGAGGAGCAAGTGGTGTGAAGGAGGAAGCGAGAGGAGCAAGTGGTGTGAAGGAGGAAGCGAGAGGAGCAAGTGGTGTGAAAGTGGAAGCGAGAGGAGCACGTGGTATAAAGAAGGAAGTGAGAGGAGCAAATGGTGTGAAGGAGGAAGCGAGAGAAGCACGTGGTGTGAAGGAGGAAGCGAGAGGAGCAAGTAGTGTGAAGGAGAAAGCAAGAGGAGCAAGTGTTGTAAAGGAGGAAGCGAGAGGAGCAAGTGTTGTAAAGGAGAAAGCGAGAGGAGCAAGTGGTGTGAAGGAGGAAGCGAGAGGAGCACGTGGTATAAAGAAGGAAGCGAGAGGAGCAAGTCATGTGAAGGAGGAGGCGAGAGGAGCAAGTGGTGTGAAGCTAGAAGCGAGAGGAGCAAGTGGTGAGTAGGAGGAAGCGAGAGGAGCACGTGGTATAAAAAAGGAAGTGAGAGGAGCAAGCAGTGTGAAGGAGGAAGCGAGAGAAGCAAGTGGTGTGAAGGAGGAAGCGAGAGGAGCAAGTGTTGTAAAGGAGGAAGCGAGAGGAGCAAGTGGTGTGAAGGAGTAAGCGAGAGGAGCACGTGGTATAAAGAAGGAAGCGAGAGGAGCAAGTGATGTGAAGGAGGCGAGAGGAGCAAGTGGTATGAGGGAGGAAGCCAGAGGAGCAAGTGGTGTGAAGGAGGAAGCGAGAGGAGCAAGTGGTGTGAAGGTAGAATGTGAGCTTTGGAGAGAAGTCAACAGAGATATATTGGGAGGAGAAAGTTAGGAAGGAATTATTTGCGGAAGTGATGTAAAAGGAAAAAGTAATGGAGATGTGAAATGGTGAAGCAGAAGGAAACGAAAGAGATCGTAAATGCTGAAGAAACAACGCAAGGATGAAGTGAGGATTGTGGGTGCTGAGGACAACGGATCTGGCGTGAACATTGTGACTGTAGCGTGCGGAGATGTAGATAGGATATAGGTGCTAGATTCGTCTGAAGACACGAAGGCATTTTGGATTCTTTGGGCATTGAGGACATATAGTGTTGAGACACGGAGCGCTAGAAGCGTTGAGACCAAGAGACCGTTAGGAACATTGTGAATGTGAAAACGTTAAGAACAGTGTAATTTTTCAAGTGTGTCTTTCAGTTTGTGACTTTTGGGAGAGTTGTGAGTTTTAGAGCATTGTGACTCAAAACATTTTGACATTGACAGAGTTGTGACTTTGATAGAGTTGTGATTCATAGAGTTGTGAATTTAATAGTTGTGACTTTGAGAGAGTTGTGACTTTGAGATAGTTGTGACTTTGGGAGAGTTGTGACTTTGTGAGAGTAGTGACTTTGAGAGAGTTGTGACTTTGAGAGAGTTGTGACTTTGAGAGAGCTGTGAAGTTAATAGAGTTGTGACGTTGAGAGAGTTGTGACTTTGAGAGAGTTGTGACTTTGGGAGAGTTGTGACTTTGAGTGAGTTGTGACTTTGAGAGAGTTGTGACTTTGAGAGAGTTGTGACTTTGAGAGAGTTGTAACTTTGAGAGAGTAGTGACTTCGAAAGCGCTGTGACTTTAAGACCATTGTGACTTTAAGACCGTTGTGACGTTGAGAGCGTTGGGAGCTTTGAAGGCGTTGGGAGCGTTTGGGCGGTGGGGGCCTTGTGGGGAGGTTGGGTTGTTGGAGAGTCTGAGATTGCTGAGTGGGAAGCGGCAGCAGTGCGGAGTGGGGTTAGACAGAGCAGAGTCGACTGAGGCGCGAACGGGTACCGACGGAATGAAGAGCGGCGTGGGGGGGGGGCGGGGGCGGCGGAGGGGGCATCGAGAGCCGCGAGGGCAGCGAGGGCGAGGAGGGTCGTGGACCTCGAGAGCTCTGGGCGCGGGGCGGCTTCCGTCGCTGTTATTTGCTGCCATGAATATTTCATTGTGTCGCGCCTTCTTAATGGGACGGCTTATTAATACGCGCTCATTCAGATGTCCCGCGCATCCCGCCCCGCCACAAAGCCGCCCGGGACACTGGGCGCGGTCGCGGCGGGGGCGGGCGAGGGACGGGACGGGGGTGGCTGCGAGGCGCATATGCGGCGGCGGAGGGAGAGTCGCGGCGGGAAATGAGGGCGGCGCGAAGATGAAAGACGAGGTGACGCGGAGGAGAATGGCGACGAGAGAGGTTCGCAAGCGCAGGCGAGAATATCTTTAGGCACCAATCTCCAGAATGAGTGGAGAGAACAGCGAGTTTTATGTTGCCAACAATATTATTTTGCCTATATATATATATATATATATATATATATATATATATATATATATATATATATATATATAGTGTGTGTGTATAATACAATTTTTTGCACAGCTCTTTTATTTATGAATTTTTTGCCAATCAGAGTTATTTCACTTTTCCCCCTCCACATCGTTTTGCTGGATCTCTCTTAACCTGCCCCCAACTCTCTCTTCCTTTCAGTCATTCTCAATCTTTCTTTTTCTTTCTTTCTTTCTTTATTTCTCTCTCTCTCTCTATCTCTATCTATCTATCGATCTATCTCTAACTCTCGAACGTGAGCGCTGTTCACTCTCCCAAAATGTTTTTGGGTAGACGTATGGATGTTAGTTGATCGTCACACATGGGAGAATGCACGTAGCAAAGTTCACAGCCGCAAATTTGAAATTGGTTGGATTTTTATTCTTCATTATTTTCTCAGATATGTACTGGAATTCGACATGAGCAAACTCTACATTATAAAAAATGATATAATGTGACGGGGCTGCCCGGCATATATTCATATGTTACTAATAATAGCCAACATACTACACTTTCACTCTTGTGCATTATGATAATGAATGTTATTTAGACTAATCAGAATTTCCTCTCGTCAATTCAGTTTTTTCCTTCTTTTCCTATTTTTCCAAAGTTTTCAAACAACTTTTAATTTTTTGTTGTGAAAAAAAGGTTTTAGCAACAAACTTTCTGCTAGAACAAATATATGCGTCTGAAGAAGAAACTCAAATTTTAAAACTTGAAGAGACATTTATCTGAAATACTTTGTCCTGGAAATAATAAATTAATTTGCAAAAATGGTGAAGTTTGGTACTAGATTCAAAAACATCTATGCATATATAGAAAAATATATTTACATATGTAAACACATATATAAAAAGTCAATGTACTCATACTGTTCTCAAGATCTCAGAAGCATTGAAATTAAGTAGCCTTAATAATAAAACATTTAAACGCAATAATGACAAAGTTAAAAGTTTGCTCTCTAAAGCAATGGGGGAAAATGTTTGGAAGTAAAAGATGGAAATTCATCCTATCTTTTTTACAAAACCACTGACAAACAAGTTTGAAACACATTGAACAAATGCAATAATTGTAAAGAATATAAAATAACACTTGGCAGTTTTTGAATTATATTTGAAAACAGGATGTTTTGGGTGCATAGCAATACAAACATCAAAACAAAATTCATGCACTTTGTCCCAGTATTCACAGGCTTATTCCGAGAATTACTATTAGCAATTCCAATAACCTTTTGCAACCTAATCTGAATTCTATTTATGCCGGTATATATTTCAGACACTTCCCTATTCATAACAGGAAACACTGTGTACACGCACCATACAAAGAGTAATTTCCCAGAACTAGTCTCATTCCCTGCACAAAACTCATTCGTGCGTTCTGCACAAGAGGACGCAAAGCTTTCAGCAAAGCGAAAATAGAATTCAATTCATTTTGATTCAAAAAGCGGACATGCACTATTTATACCAAACGCAATTCATTTACTATGTAGCAATTCATTATTAAGAGACTTTGCTGCTATGTAATCAAATTTTTGATAAAATGTAGTTTTTCAATTCTTTTTAAATTAATAAGAGTAATAATAATAATATTAACAATACTAATAATACTAATACTAATAATACTAATAATACCAATAATATCAAAAATATCAATAATACCATTTAAAAAATGAATTTGAATTTATTTATCGTCAAAAACACATTGCAGTGTACAGAGTATACAACAAAAGAAAATCAAATAACCAATACCATTACCCTGAAAACAACAAGCAACAACAGACAGACAGTCGTTTCGCCGTCAATCGATTTTTCGGCATGAAGGACACACTAAAACATAGATTCTGGCTCTACCACGTGTCAGAGGAATGTTTTGTCATTTTAGCAACTGGAATTATCCCATTTGTCGTTACCATGGCTCGGTAATAAGAGTTTTTATGTCAAAAATGCGCCGTTTTCCGGCACACTGTTACAATACTTTTTTTCTTAGTGTAGTAAGTGCGAGAAAGTAATAACTAAGGTCATTAGCAACCACTATTCATTTACATATCAATAACAGATATTACACCTTTAAAAAATCCGTATTAAATACAAAGCTATACACCACAAAGAGATACATTTTATAAATTATAACAAACAGAATTATTCAATGCAATAATTTTTACAATAATTTAATAATCATTTTTTGAAGATCAGCATTATTAAGATAGATTAAAATTTATTAGCAATCTTAAATTGAATAAAATATTTCATACACATCTTTTTTGTTGTGAAAAGAGTTTCTTAGGTTTTAGAGGGTTGAACATTCAAGGATAATGTGACATATGGATCACATTCCTCCATAGTTTAGATAGGTGTCTGGGTCAGATATTTTAATTAAATGGGAGTGGGTGTGGGGAGAATGGCCATTTGTTAATCTTGTAATAATAACTTATTATTTTATTTCTAATGTAATGTTTGGGATAGTTGAGTGTTATATATTTAATTTATTTCTTTCAGGTCGCTTTATAAACAATTAAGAATTCCGCACTGTTGATATGTAGATGTTCAATGCATGGTAATGTTGAGCGACGGCTGCTCATTTAAGCCCGCTGCCCCGACATGTTCCATCATCGTGATATTACCATCAACATTAACCGCGACCAGCAGCGGTGGCTCAGTGCATCAACTGATGTCACTGCAGTGCCTCTGACCGGCAGGTCCTAGCTTCGAGTCCCGATGGTGGCAGGATTTTTGAAACTATCTTTTCAAATATGTCGAATTCAGTCCCTGTCTGGAGAATTCTAGTGGTCGGCTGCTCTGATCGGTAGCTTTTCGTGGTTTCTCCGATCAACACCAGGCAAATGCCGGAGCAGTACCCGAACAAACGGGCCACAAACCGCGCGCGATCTTTCCTTTCTTTTCCTTGTTTTATTCTCACCCCTTACACACACACACTTACACTAACATGCACTACACTACCATACATGCTAGAGACCGGTCGGATACTCAGAACTTGTCCCAGCTGAGGCCCCGATGGTGGGAGATACCTGGTCGAGGAAAACCCCGCTAGTCGACGGTAGGTCGGCGCCAGATCTCGCCGTCCTTTTGGAGAAGACCACGATGAAAAAAGCACTACACTTACGGGACTAATGAACTCAGTAGTTGACGCGGCCGGAATCACTAACAATCAATCAATCCACATCAACCACGACCTACGCCGCTAGCGGTGTGTTATCTGCAGCCTGTGCGTATCCTTGACATCGCTGCCATTTGCAGCAGTACTCTGTCTCGATCTCCAGTCTTGCGGGAGCAATCCCCTCCGATCTTGAAGCTGCTTCTTCCCCTCCCTCCCCGCCCGGATTCCTGGCTACCCCCGCCCCCGCTGCCGCCAACCCTTTGATCCCTGGCCCTCTGCGACCGGCGGCTGCCGCCTGCTCTTCCGCCAGCCGCCCTCCAGGGCTGCCCACGCCGGCCCTTCGACAGAACTCTTCTTGTCGTATTAAACGCATTCCCTTGACGATTCTTTATTTGACACTAGTGTGACTATGCGACACGATTTACCTTCAATTCAAGCGCTGAAAAGTAATTTGTCTTTGATAAGTAGATGAGTTAGTAGTAGTTGGTAAGTAGATGAGAAGAAGATTCGTTGAAACATGAAAATGTTATATTTCGTGATTTTGTCTAGCACTATAATTGAGATCTGTACTCCCGCAGCTCTATAGAAAGAATGTATAAATTATTATTCGTATAAAGCTTTATTTATAGCTATAAGAATATTTTTTTTGATATTTTGTTGTGAAACATCGAATATAATGCGGTCTGCTAGGAGCTCTTCAGATTCGTTTTCAACTACAGAGTAAAGTACATCAAAAATTAGGTTTTGGACAGAGGCGTCGTAGGGCGGTTCATTGACTTGTCAAGTTCAAAATGCATTATTGGTTACATTTTCTGACTAAAATGCTTTATTGGATGATTTCTTTGATTATGACACTATACAGTGCCGTAATTAAAGTCTGCACTCTCCTTACGCTTTTAGTTGTGTTTAAGAGTATTCTATTTTTTTTCTTTCTTCTTCTTCTTCTTCTTCTTCTTCTTCTTCTCTCTTTCTTTTTCTTATTCTCCTTTTTCTATTATTTCCTTCAGAGATTAGGCTTTCACCTGATCCGGATACTCCACCCATATTCTTCTTGGTCGCCCTAGATCGCTCATGCCTTTAGATTTATAAATTAATGCCAGTTTTGGTAAATTAGTATTTGCCATTCTTTCGATTGTCATCTTCGATCCGGGATGTAAAGAAGAAGATATTTAGTGATTTCCACATGTTGTCATTTTTTAGTTTGACGAGACTTGAACATCTTTTACTGACCTCAGAAAGGCCATGTCTGAAGCTTGCAGTCTTAACCAGTTCTTTTTTCTATAAAACCACTCGGAACCATGGGGGCTCTCTTTACTTTCCTGTCCACATACCTTCCTCATCTTGCTTTGTACCAGAATACACAAAGATTTTTCTATAAAAATGCGTCTTCCCAAGTTTAGTTATTGATTAGCATTCATTCACGGACGTAAAGAATAAAAAGATTGCTCATTTCACAAACCAAATTAATTCTGTTTACTACCGCAAGGTAACGGTAGCTCAAATATTTATTTGCAAATCATATTTGTTGAAGTAAACAACTGAGTACATGAATTAGAACTGAAAAGAAATATATATTTTTCAATTAATTTCTTTTTTCCAAAATACGATTTTATCCCCACTAAAAATGTAAATTCTCAAATTCCAACTCAACAATATTTTAAATTTAATGGAGTCCTAATAGCCGCTGCTATTGATGGGACAGAAAAATATATATTATATATTATTTCATTTTTTGTTAAACAAAATATTATTAAAATACACGACACAATACTACTCTCAATTAAAGATCAAAAGTTACCACAATATAATCTGGTATATGTTGCAAATACAATCCAAATAATATTAAGTCTACCTAACATTATTCAGTCTGTCTTCGACTCGTATCCAGTAAACAGTTACATAAACAATTTTGCAACAATAGAATATTTACAATTTTTTCATGACCGGGATAAAAAGTGGATTTTATTGTTAGCAAATGCTGGACTAAAGTGAAGAATTCGCTTCCTAGAGAGATAATATTTACTCCCAAAGGATGAAATATTGTTTCCCGTGTTTCCATTACAATGAAAACGAATGCCACGCATGAGTAAAAAAATATGTATTTGAACTCAATGTGAAACACAAGTGATTTGTACTTCTTTGCTTCCTTGCCGAAATTCGCCAGCATGACGATCTCAATTATATTTAATACAGAAAAACTGCCTAAGCCGGAATCGATCTAGACAAAAAATTCCCGGTTAGGGAGGGTTCTGGTTTATGCAAGGTTGTTTATTTTATGATCTAATATTATGCGGTGCGGTAATTCTAATATTATGTTGTAATATGTGCGGTGGAGTGTGCCGCGATGACATTGTGCAGCGGCGAGGCAGTAAATATAATTAATTGGCCATGTTTTCACCAGGTTACGATTTTTTACTTTTCCTTTGAAGAAACGACGCTCTAATACACTCTGAGCGATAATTCGGCTCCAGCCTTAGAGTAATACGGTGTACTTTCAAAAATGTCTGCAATATTTATTTATTTGATACCAAGTTTAAAATTAAACAGAGGAAAGAAACAGGCCTAATAAGAATTATAAATAATAGAATTAAATTTCAAAAATTAGATCAAGCTTCAATAAAATGAGTAAAAATCTGACCTTCATAAACGTGAGCCAGGAGATGTCTTATAAGACAGCGTAAAAGTACAATATTTTCAAAATACCTTGTCAGGTACTTTGCGTTGAAACGCGGGACGCGCGATCAAACTTCCAGGAATCGAGAGCCCATCATCCGGAAATGCGAAGCGGCGCGTTTACACAGTTCTTGATAGGAGACAGTAAAACACGGGGAGTCCATTCGCGATTCTGTCAGTGCGAGTTGGGTCATGACAGACAATTCAGGCTCGAGCAAAGATCGTGGTCTACTGCTTCGGTTACTACGCTGACCGCCTACAATTGAAGAGTTCGTTTATAACGCCACGTATCTCAAAGACATACCAATTTTTCAGGAATGGAAATTATTTAAATTTCGCCTTATAATTCAAGATTCGACGGTTTTCGGATAACATTTAGCCCCAGATGGGACAAGTGTCTCGATATATGTATTAGTGTAGTGCATGTAAGTGTAAGTGTGTAAGTATGTGTAAGATAGAACAAGGATGAGAAAGGAAAAAGCGTGCACGGTACATGGCCTGTTTGTTATGGTACTGCGGCACTTACGGTTGAGCACAATTTTTTTGTATGTTGAAGCATGACTTTTGCAAATAATTCGGATATAAAATATTTATCCTATCTTAAACGATATATATTTCCTATGACATCACGGTCATTTAATTACGTTCTGATAACGACGGTTCAGCACGTCAACCGTCGAAACAACTCCAGACTAAACCGTACGGAGATTTTTTCGCAAACTGATATTTTCAGATGGATCTGAGTTAAACTTTTCGAGAATTTGAAATAGTACTCCAGCAATTCAATGTAATAAGTCATTAAAAAATTATACTATTTTTACATTTGATATGAAGTTGTTAGAGTTAGAGCAGGGAGAGAAAACGACGTATGACATAATTATACCTTAATACGTAGGCCGTAATCATTAATATCTTTAAGGTTTCAAACATTTCACAAACATAAATACGATCATTCTTGTTGGGAGTAAAAAGATATGCTGCAATGAGGGAACACTAAAGTTATTCTTTTTCCATGTAAACAGCTAAATGGATAAAAATAATAAAAAATTAACAATAAAAATTCATTTGAAATTTAAAAAAGAACATTTCGACGTACTACATTTGGCCTTTAGGTTTATCGATGATGAAACACTTAATGATATAATTATTTTAACTTCAAATACATATTTATATTTCAATGACGGTTCGATATAATTTAATTTTCATCTCTCTCTTACATCCGGCCCAAAACCTTCAATGTTATCATGGAGCTTCTCAAATCTAAACATCTTTCAACTTCGATGTCTCCGTCTCTCGAGACGTGATCCTCTTGCTGGACAGCCCTGGGCCTCACCTGCGTGCCGCGTCGCCCGGGAACGAAATTTAGCCCTCGCGAAATCCTGGGCGCCTTTGTGCGGGAGGCGCGCCCCGCGAGGCGGAAGCGAGGGCCGGGAGCGAGGGTGGGGCGCAGGGAGGGGCGCGGAACGGAAGCGGGACAAGAGCGGTGACGCGGTTCGCCGTGATGCAGGGGCGGGAGCGGGGGCGGGAACGGTGACGCGGGCCTCATTCGAAGAAACGCGGAGCGGAAACCAAGGTGCGGGACGGGAGCGAGGAGCGAAGTAGGGCGGGAATGGAGGAATAGGAGTATGCAGGGGCGGAGGGAGTAGGTCTGGAGCGGGTTGAGAGTCGATCGAGTGCGATTGTAAGTGGGGCATGAGTGAGGCGCGAGTGGAGCGGAGTGGGAGCGGGGTGGGAGCGGGGTAGAGCGAGGTCGAAGCGGGGTGGGAGCAGGGTGGCAGCGGGGTGGGAGCGGAGTGGGAGCGGGTTGGGAGCGTAGGAGCGAGGTCGAAGCGGGTGGGAGCAGGGTGGCAGCGGATGGGAGCGGGGTGGAGCGGAGTGGGAGCGGGTGAATCGGGCTGGGGAGCGGGCGGGAGCGGGGGTGAAGGGGTGGGAGGGGGTGGAAAGGTGTGGGAGCGGTGTGGGAGCGGTGTGGGAGCGGTGTGGAGCGGTGTGGAGCGGGGTGGAAGCGGTGTGGGAGCGGTGTGGGAGCGGTGTGGAGCGGGTGGAGCGGTGGAGCGGATGGTGGCGGGGTGGGAGCAGAGTGGGAGCGGGGGATGGAATCGGGCTGAGCGGGCGGGAGCGGGGTGGAGGGTGGGAGGGGGTGAAAGCGGTGGGAGCGGTGTGGGAGCGGTGGGAGCGGTGGAGCGGTGTGGAGCGGTGTGGGAGCGGTGGGAGTGGGTGGGAGCGGTGTGGAGCGGTGTGGGAGCGGGTGGGAGCGGTGTGGGAGCGGTATGGGAGCGGTGTAGGAGCGGTGTGGAGGGATGTGGGGAGCGGTGTGGGAGCGGGTGGAGCGTGGTGGGAGCGGGTGGGAGCGTGGTGGAACCGGGGTGGAGCGGGTGGGAGCGGGTGGAGCGGTGGGGATGGGTGGAGCGGGTGGGAGCGGGGTGGGGAGCGGGGTGGAGCGGGGGTGGAGCGGTGGAGCGGGTGGAGCGGGTGGAGCGGGTGGCAGCGGTGGGAGCGGGCGGGAGCGGGCGGAGCGGAGCGGGGGCGGGTGGGAGCGGGTGGAAGCGGTGTGGAGCGGTGTGGAGCGGTGGAGCGGGGTGGAGCGGGGTGGGAGCGGGATGGTGGCGGGGTGGAGCAGAGTGGAGCGGGATGGAATCGGGCTGGGAGCGGCGGGAGCGGGGTGGGGAGTGGGTGGGAGGGGGTGAAAGCGGTGGGAGCGGTGGGAGAGCGGTGTGGAGCGGTGTGGAGCGGTGTGGGAGCGGTGGGAGTTGTGGAGCGGTGGAGCGGTGTGGAGAGCGGGGTGGGAGCGGTGTGGGAGCGGTGGGAGCGGGTGGAGCGGTGTGGGAGCGGTATGGGAGCGGTGGTGTAGGAGCGGTGTGGAGGATGTGGGAGCGGTGGAGCGGGTGGGATCGTGGTGGAGCGGGGTGGGAGCGTGGTGGAACGGGGTGGAGCGGGGTGGGGAGCGGGTGGAGCGGGTGGAGCGGGGTGGAGCGGGTGGAGCGGTGCGGGGTGATAGCGGGGTGGTAGCGGGGTGGGAGCGGAGTGGGAGCGGGGTGGGAGCGGGGTGGGAGCGGGGCGGGAGCGGGGCGGGAGCGGGGCGGGAGCGGGGCGGGAGCGGGGTGGGAGCGGGATCGGAAGCGGGTCGGAGACAGGGCGCGAGCCGGTCGAGAGCGTAGCGGGAGCAAAGGGGAAGCGAAGACGCGGGTCGCCTGCGAGCGTAAACGCGGGGCCAGAGGTGGGAGCGTGAGAAGGCAGGACGCGGGCCGGGTTGGTGCTCAGAAGCTCCATTCTTCCGGCGACGCCCCTCTGTCATGGCGCACAGGAGCCATCGCCTGGGGCGGAGGCTGCCGCTGACGGCTCACTCGCATTGGGCGCCCACGCACCTGCCCCGCGTCACACAGCTCGCGCACCGCCCCGCGCCGTTCATCACGTCCCTCAGAGCATTCGGGCTCGCCCCGCAATCACACCTCCTCATTTCCTCCATCTCCATTCCAATGTTTCCATACCTTTTCCGCCTAAACCAACCAACAGCGTTCTCCGCCTCAACCCGTCCCTATTTCACTCCTAACTACGGGTATCTCTGCCATGTTTTCGTTACTGATGGAGTTAAGTCGGGACTTGTAATTTTGACGCAATAGTGGTCAACGCGGATGATTGCGTGATGAATTAGGAAGAATCTTTGACTAACGTTATTAGGGAATTTTTGGAAGCAAATTTGGAGATATGAGTGCGCGTATAAAACACAGACATTTTATGTCGAAAAATACCAAGAGGAAACTGAACAATGGGGAATCCTGTCCAAAAATAAATAATATTGGAATATCATGCCCTGTGTAATTTTATGAATTAAGTTAATATTTCTATGGGAGTCAATGGCCATGCGTGCATTCAGGGAGGAAGATAGAAAAATACAAGGTGTAAAACCGCAATGAGAGAGTAAGAGTAAGATTTTGTTAATGTTGTTTCGAGTTTGGGATTTTTCGTAACAACTACTATGTGCTCTATCTGTGTAATGTTGCAGAATATAATAGCATATACTATTACAAAGTAAGTCCCATTATTTCTGAATATAGAGAGGAGTTTTTCAGATTCCGCATCGGAAAATATAAATAAATGCGTTCGTAAAATTGCACTGCCGAGATCCTGTATAGACGGCTTATCAGACCTGCAAAATAAAATTAGCATTACTGAATCATTTAGACATAGTAGTAGGGGATAGTAAAGGGGTCAGAAGGGAAAGACAGGTTGATGTACGATATTCAGTTTAAACATATAAAAATGTCGAAGAAAGATACAGTTCAATAGATGTTTCATTCATATAAACAAATTTTTTTATTGCAATTTATACTGAAGTCTGCCTTCGACCCCCTCCCCAATTGTTTTCCGGGTGTCGGAATGGTGACTGTTAATTCATCTCTCCCTCTCACCATCGCACCTTCTCCGCTCCAGCTCTCCTTACCATCTTCGCCCGAACACAACCATACTATTTCCTATCTGCCCTAAACCACTCCGGTATTACTACATGCACAACGTACCCCAACCGCACGTTTGTTCCAAATCCATCCTTACTACCTCCACTAAAATCCATTTTTAACTTCTTCGCCGCAACCGCCTCACCGTGTCCATCTAATTCCATCTCATTTCATCTCATCTGCAATCTGTCCTACCATGTCCTCGTCTTTCTCGCTTTACCGATAATGCTCACCAAAGGGTGAGCGACTCACTGAGCCCACTGGTCAAACTCGACTACGTCATATTCCTTCATTCCCGTCGCATCTCTGCATCACCCGCCCCTCCGTCCATGTTTCTGCCCCCTCGTCACTATCCTATGTCTCTGCTTCATCTCTCTCACTCTTCCTCTCTCCTCCCCCCTCTATCTCTCTTTCATCCATGTCTCTGACCCATGTCCACCTCCCACATCTCTGTTCCACGCCTTTAGCTCACGACATTAGCCGATGTCTTTAGCCTACATCTTTAGCCCATGTCTCTAACCCACGTCTTTAGCTTACGTTATTAGTCCACGTCTTCAGCCCAACATCTTTAGCTCACATCATTAACCGAAGTTTTTAGCTCAAGTCTTTACTCCATGATTTAGTTCACATCTTTAACCCATGTCTATGCCCCATGTCTCAGCTCTACGTTCACCACACTATCATGGATTTTCGCCTCGTAGTACTACATCGCTTTACTGCAACATCTTTCTACAGGTTTCCGAAACGGGCTTCTTACAATTTTGGGTAGCATATTATCAGATACAGCCGATCGTGAGATAACAGCCCAGAAATTATTGCACCTACGTCAGTCATAAAACCCAATGACTTTTTGTTCAAGTAAGTAATTTGTTCATGCACCATCTCCAGCCTATCTCCATACAGAATAATGGTGGATATAATAAGGATATTATTTAAAAACTATTCCTTCTATAATCTGGAGGATTTAATACTTTGAGGTGTCATTTGTTATATTTTGAGAGGTAAATGTTTAATGTTTTAAAATAGATATTTTACTAATGCGTTAATTTTAATGAACTAAGAGGCGCGAGAGGTTTAGCGAGGTGCTAATCGACAAATCACAATTAACAGAGCTGTGTAGCTTCTCACCGGAGTCAATATTCAGGTCAGAAGCGTGTCGTTATAGTATTCTTATAATTTGAACGGTAAGTTATATTATTTTAATGCGTTACAGCACTGCAACGACAATAAATATAATTTTACTCGTTACATGCGACGAGAAATTATAATCATGTGTCTTAGTTTCTTTCATTATTTAAACGTTTTAAAATGTTTAAAAAATTATAAGGTGCAATATTTTCCATCTTTCGTGGAAGAGGGTACACCCCAAGAGCTAAAAAGAGATTCATTAGATCTTTTCTCCACGAAATTCAATATTATTAAAACCTTTTTAAGCATAATAAATACAAATTTCTAGATTACCTAAATTATTGAAAATGTTCTAAAAAGAGACATTTACAACAATTTCTCTCTTGAAAGACCTAAATCAGATAGTGGAAAATTGTATGATCTTAACGTGGAATCATGAGGTGTAGTATCGACACAGGAACACTGATAATCAAAAGAAATAGTATATATAAGCATTGCTAAACATTTCACTCGAGTCAAGTAATTTCCTCCAGAAGGATCAAAGCAATGGGTTCAGCGCTCATCAAAAGGTAGGTGGATGCCCTTCTCCCCGTAGAGGTCGCCTGAGAAGATCATTTTGCTGAAGCGACACAGCTCCTTCAAACGCCACGAAGATACGCCGACGAGTGAGGTTCGTGCTGGGTCCTCATTTCCAATTTAATTAAAATCTATCACGAGTTCACGAGAACAGAAGACATTCGACCTTTAGACCGTAGGTTTTGTGTCGACCGGATATTACGTTTCGCTGCTTGCAATAATGTGTGGGTAAAATAACCATTATGAGGAAAGTCGGAGAATAGTGGCTTTATTGTCAACATTTTTAGAACATTTAGGGCGACGAGTAATACGTTCCTATAAATGTATTTCTTGAGTCACAATGACTTCAGTTACAATGACTATAAAAAAAGGAAACTTAGTAGACCGTAGAGTTGTCGTTTGAAGTGCTTTATAACTACGAGCAAATTGCTCTAGAACATTTGATAGAAATCATTATTAACAATAGATTTTTAATGAAAATGAATGGTATTTTAAAGTTTCTGGAGATGTTGAGGTTTGGTTTAACTATTCATTATAACGTATGTGAAAACTGTTCACAATGAAATTCATTGGGATATTTAACAATGGAAGTGTCGCAATCATCCTCAACACAATAGAAATTTTTAAACGTCTTCTTCTTTATTATCATCAAACAAGAAAGTTAAAAGCATTCACTGATTGTTATGTAGTTTCCAAGTGATATTTTTATTAATATTTTCAGTAATTGTATATTATTATTTAATAAATTGTATATTATTAATTTTTTCAATAATTGAATATTATTAATATTTACATTTATTAAACATTATTAAAATCTATATAAATTATATAAATATAAATAAGCGTTATGTTTTATTACTATTATTTTAAATTCTGAAGCAATGCAGATATTCTGAAATTTGAAATTTTTCAATCACTAATTCGATCTTCATGAACTGTTTCAAAATTTCTATACCTTAAAGTATTTCATACTCTATCTTTCCTATCTCTTCACCTTTCATTCTCTTTTAGCCATCTGTACTATTTTAATCAATCTATTTAAAAGAATGTGTAACGTACAATAGAAAACTAGATTTCAAATTCATATGTTAACTGTTGTGAATGAAATGCAATTGGAAAGAAAATAATGTCTCTTAATATATTATTGTAAAGGAAACTATAATAAAAAAAATCAGAAAAAATATTTTTAAACATAAAAATGAAATTTCACGATGGGATAAGTTATTTTTTAAGGGATGTTTATATATAGCATAAAAACACTACTGTGGGCTACAACGTGCTACAGTATTCAGTAAATACGGATAAGACTAAATCTCATCACAATAAAGGCACAATTCCAAGACGCAATTTTGAATGATCGTGTAATACTTTCACTCAATACCTCCATGAATTGATATAATACATTGCAAACTAACTCTTAAAACTGGACTTCCAATTCATTATTTGTGGATTCTGTTACATGGATTGATAAAAAGTACGTTTTTTAGAAGAGAAATGAACTAAAAGCATTTTGTAAAGCAACATTAAAAACTCCATTACCCTCCCGAAAGTAACTTTTGCTCGCTTGGACATAAACGCTTACCCTTTTGCGTACAGGACTGGGGGAGGCTTTCAACATTTCATAGAGATGAGACAGGCGACGGCAAAGAGAGCTACAGTAAAATTCGGGCTAGCTCCCTTTTAAGTCAGACCGACGGGCTTTTATCAACGATTAGCAATTCAAATAGCGGTGCTGGTTGACTCGAAAACGTCCCGAGGAGACGTCTGGCCAATACCTTCTCCCCGCATGGGCTGGCAAAGCAGATAACGGCACGGCGGCTGTAGCTCCTTCCAATACCGGTAGCGTTAGAGTATGTAGCTGTGAGTGCGCATTTGATGATTTGTAGGCTGGGAGGTTCCGGGTTCGAGTCCAGTGAGAGACGGATTTTCTACACACGCTAATGTCGAACTTTGCCTGAAAGCAAACTGCCAAGCCACTCTGCACATATCGGACGAATAAGTGGTGCAATTATTTCTAGGTCTACCTCGGAAAAATACTTCCTGCCTTGCTGTTTGAGAACATTCCCTTTAAATAGTGCACTGAACCAATGTTCGTACATTTGTTAGCGCTGCATGCTTAGCATATACAAGGTGTTCAGGGAGAAAACAACGAAACTTAAGAAACAAGCTCCCAATTCAACTTTAAGCATACTTTGTTTAATGAACTCCTTTGAGATTTCGTATGACTGAGTCGCAATAAGCACTCAAAACTTGGTTTGAAAAAATCCATTTCTGGCAAAATTCTAGGCAATGAAGTTGCAAATTAGATTTCAATAATTTGGGAGGAAAAATATCTAAATATCAAATGTTTGTAACCGCTTTGTGAGTACTTTTATTCATCATTAGACTGTTTATTAAAAGGACGAAGAAGAGATTCCGAAGCACGAGAAAATGAACGCAGATTAAACGTCTCCCTCATTCACCGCATACAGTTTTCATTATTTTATTTATATTTTTTTACAAAAACAAATCCAAATCATCAATACACCATAGACCACCAAGGCAGATAAAGCTCTTACTTTTCTTTTGTGATCTCCAGTTCCTAGCTTTTTCGGTTTTGATAAATACAGCTCAGCTTAGAACTTAACTTCTAGCTTGAATGAGTTGCATTGATGGATGGATGATTTTGAATTATAATGCATGAATGCAGAATGAGAGGCAAAAGAAACGAGAAAGCACCCAGAAAACCTGCAGCAAACACTCTTCGGTCACAACAAATTCCACATAAAACGACTGCCATTTGAAACCAGAGGTGGAAAGTGAGCATTCTGATAACTACACCACCGATCGCCCCATTCTGGAAAGAACTAAGAGCACTCAGATGTTAAAGCAGAGTTCTACCAGAGCAGTAGCCGCACCGGGGAGAGATCACGATTCACAATGAGCGATCCATGCGGCTATTTGAGCAAACAAGCAGCGGCGCATCATTGTTTTGTGTTCGCCAGAAATCGCTTCCCTCTCGCTCTCCCAGGAAGCGGCATGTTCGCATGGGAATTTATTTAAGAAGATAATGAGGATCGCAACGGATTCCGGTGACGCTGGAGGATGCGTCCTCATCCTGCATTGCCTTCCGTTCCCAAGAGCGTCCCAAAATGACATGAAGTATATTTTTAACAGTGCAAGGATGAAAGGGTCATCTATCTGCGTCATTTAGTTTTAATAAAATGGAGATACAAAATTATTTTGCTTATGTATGAAGTACGAAAGTTTTCTGACAGAGACAAATTTAAGATTGAAAGTTTCGGTGTATTTCATAAAGTTCACATTATCTTATTGTCCACAAATGTGTTAGTCTTTCATTATGAATTCTCCCTTACTTCTGTAAATGAATGATTTTCTGCTGTTTGGTTATGTGTAATAACAATATAAGTAAGAAATATTTGTAGTTATTTTGTTATCACAAACAAGTAAAAATGTAAATTAAACACTAAAATTCATGAAAATGGAGGGAAATTAATGTTACTCTACTTCAATGATTTTTTGAGTAAGACATATTAAGAATAAACTCCCAAAAATTAAAACTTCAGATGAGACTTTAAAATGATATCTGTCGAACCGTGCGAAAACATTCCGCTCTTTGTAAAGCATTATTTTAAAATTGGAATGCGTTTCATACTGAAAGCCAACTCTGAAAGGCCAGACTCTGAACTATGCATTATTTTATACTATATTTACTATGTTTTGTGTGTTGATAAATATTTTTATATTGCTAACGGTTTATTAACAAACAAAACGATATTGACGTGTGCATTATGAATTGCATAGGACATAAGAGAGTCAACTTCATTTTACCTTCAAGATTTTCAGTTACTACATGTTTCTTTCTCGGTAACGCGTAGTAGTTGAGAGAATGTTATGTAATGCTCTGCGAAAAACGGCGAATTTTCGACGGAATAACTTTGCATGTTACAGAACCTGGTAACGAAAAATGGATAAATCCAATTGCTAAATTATCAAACAAATCCTCTAACACGTGCTGTGTCCAGAATCTACGTTTTGTGAGTCCTTGATACCGAAAAATCTGTTGACGGCAAAAATCTTTCCGTCTGTTAACAAAGCTAGCGGCTAAACAGTTCTGCCGATTTTTTTCAAAATTGATATTCCCCAATTGATCTGGCTGATGTCGCGGCCCCTTGAATTTTAAAACAGTATTTTAATTTGAAGGTACTTAACCTGATACCAGTGGGACACTAACAATATAAAAAAAATGTATCCATCATTTTGGAACAAATTTTGGTGTTGGGTAGTGTGAAGGACGTCTGAGATAATCGTGAAGGTCTCGTTTTCGTTGAAACTTCTGATTTTTCGAAAAATTCAAAAGTTCATCATTTTTTCGACATCTTCCTACAACAACAATTATGAAGATAGAGTAGATTTCCTTTAATGAAACCTGTCCCTTAAAGATTTATTTTGAAATAAGGCCAGGTACAATTTCCCGAAATTTGAGAACTTTTTGCGTACTTTTGCCTTAATCTTCGGGCGAGATATTACGTACCATTAGAACTGACAAAATACCCACATTGGAAGGCATAAAATCAGAAATTTGAGAGGATAGGACGTACGGTTGTCAAGTTTTACACTATGTCAATGTTTGTTACAGTGTAACGTGTGCTCCAGACTACCTAGTAAATTATCGAACATCAAAAATCGAACTTGAACAGGAAACTTGATAAGTATTTACTTCTGTTAAGACATTAAAAATATTCTGGCAGACGAATAACTAAGAAAATACATCAAAGATACTGTAAAGAGAAGGGAGTAAAATGAAAATAAGATACGAACAGATTTACGTCGTATTTCTGCTGCTCAATGTTTTCTGTCGCATTTCGCGCTCATTCAACACAGTACTACAGCCTAACGTCCAACCACGTCTAAAGTAAATGATCTTACTTACCAACAACCTCCTAAGCAAATTCCCGATTTGCAGACCTTCAAAGTATCTTGCGTATTCATGTACTCACTCGAGTCTTCTGCTTAAATTGTGCTGTGCTATTTACTTTTAGATTAAACATAGTGCATAGGACATTTGTTTGAGAAAGATTCATCCCCGTTAAGACTGCAAGAATAAATGGATGCGCTTCGCGTTATGAAAGTGTTGCGCAAATATTTCCAGAAACGTTTGCCAAGATGAAAGGCGCCAGCAACGGATGATATGAAACTGAAGCGTGCTTGTTTGTTCCTCAAATTCACGATTTGCTTATTGCAAGGCACAGTTCCTTTGCAGAATGAAATTCTCAGGCCGGAAACTATTCTCAAAATTTCTTCTTCAGAAACAAAATTTGTTTCATGTAAGAGAAAAATAAAATATTTATTTTCATGATTTTATTTTTGAGGTCGAAAAAACACTGAATTATTAGAGATTATCGCGCTGCTACTTTTATAGAATTCTCTCATAAGGATCATTAACTTAACATGCACGAGTATAATAATTGCATTTCTAGATAGCTACTAGTAAAAGTGATTACTTTTACGGTATGAAGCGCGTGCTGAAAGTTCGATTTCTAGTGATAAAAGTGAGTCAATGTTCAAACAAGACAGAGAGAATGCAACAAAGAGAGCAAAATAATTTCATCTAACAGCATCAGCTACTACTGGCCTTAATGTAACGTGGTAAAACATTAAGTAATTTGCGCACTTTAAAATAAAATAAAAGTCAGTAACGCTATCTAAAAATTAATGCATGACACACGTGGTAAAAGTGAAATAAACACGAGCTTAGCTTCTTAACAACGAATCAACAAAACCACAAGCTCCCATTAATTTTCTTAATCGTTAAAGTGATGGCTTGTTGATATAGAACTATTTACTCCCCAAATAACAAAATATAATTTGTACAAAATTTTATTTAGTTCACAGATTTTAAAATTACTTTTTTTACATGGTTACAATTCAATGATGTTATTGAAATGGAAATGTTGTACTTCAATGACATGTCAATCTTTTCAGTTATGAGTATACATTTTAGCATACTAAAATAGAACCACAAACTAAATGATTTCATCTTCTTTCATCGCTTGTTTAAATCGATATCCAAACATTTTCATTTGTAGGGTCTACCTCAACCGTATCCTTTTCTGTCATTAAAAACAAATGAAGTATTTTAGTTTGTAATTCACAATTTTGGAGAGATCGAAGTATAGCTTGCGGCTTCTGTGTTTGGTACAAAAATTTCATTCTCTAGTTTTGTCATTTGTATCGAAATACCTGAGCAGGGAAAAATGCATTTCTAAACATAGTAAACAATCAGCTAACAATGCTTTGACCGGTTTGAAAAGATAACATTAGTCATGACAACTAACTTCTTCGAAATGACAACTGCAAGAAGTTTATCATGTAATTTAAAAACTTGTATCACAGGTCCTTTAATAATCTTTAAGGACTTAGACTGTTGCTACAAGGTATCCGCTACGCCTCATTGTTAACCTCCCGGACTTAACATTAAGAACAAAGGAGGAATAGTAAATAATTATTGTAAGTTTTAATACATCGATAATATTACATGAAATATTACAAGAAGTTTAGTCACGAGGTGATGGTAGAAGTATATTTATACTCAAGAGCCACAAAGAATTGTATCCATTAAATTTTATATCAAAAGCGAGAAAATTTAAATAAAATATAAATATTTCATGCTAAAACCAAGCCCAAACCTTATTACGCTGTTTAAAAAGAAATCCTTTAATTTAAGTACATGAGTGAATTCTATATCTTCGTTTACTGATTAAATACATAATACTAACTTCTGGATAACGCCGGACTACTTACAATTCACACATGCTCCACAAAACCCAACAAAGTCTAGGATATAGAAAAAATCGAACAAAATATGGATAATTGAGGATTCATACTCACTATTACTAATTCTATTCTGCTAATTTTCGAATTTGTTCAAAATCTTCCTTATTATTTTGTTTTCAGTACCCACAACGATTCTTTGAAAACTTTTAATTTTATATCTGAAGGTTTCTCGGTCTTATTGCAGCTGTAGTAGCTTTCAAAAACATTTCATGGTATTTAGTTAGCATTTTACTTGAGTTGAAACAATTATCGCCAACTTTCTTCACTGTCGTTTTCAGAACCAACGCGTCCCTAATTCAGTAATTACTCTGGATTACATTTGAAAGTTACGCCAAGTTACGTCAGATTTCAAGAAGTTCTCAAACGCCACTAAATATGAGTTTTCAAGAGAAATTCTTTTATATCCGTTTGTGGTTAAAGAACGTCTTGCTAGAACTCTCTCTCCTCAAAAGTTTTGAATCAAAGGAGAAGTATCATTTCTCATCATAAAATACTAAATGCTAAAGGTTTTTAATAAGTTATAGAGTATTTTTCATTTTTATATTCTGAATATATGCTGTCGAACATCTTTATTTGTGAATCTCGTTGGGATGCAATAATCACTTCGTTATAAAGTAAATAATCACTTCATACAAAAGTTATTGTTCTATTGAATATTTATAATTCACATTGTGTAAATTTATTACTGTCAATAGTGACAAAACAGTCCGAAAACCAAACTATCTGCTTAAATACGAATCTGCTTTATTAGGATGAATTGGATCGTGTCTGCCGAAAATACATAATAATGTCGCACATCCCGGTGTGATTATCGTTAATTTTTCATTGTGTCACAATCATGAGCAGCAAAGTGTGTTGCCCAAACGTGCATATATTTAATATTAATACAATTGTTCTGTTTTGTAGAGTTATAAAGACATAAAACACAGAGAGAATATTAAATAGAGATTTACACCATTCCAAAAATATGTATCTTGAGGGGGATATAAAAAAGAAGACTGCAGTTCAGACAAGCCAATGAGCATTCGAAACCTACAAAAGTACTAATATAAAGATTAAGATTTACAAGCTTTTTGTATTTATTTCATTATATATAATCATTTTGATAGCTTTCAACACACGCACCACAAAATTCCATTTTCAGGTCAAGCGCAAGCAGTTTTAGCTACATAAAAACATCGCCAGCGCCATAACCTTACCCGATAAGAGCACAAAAATGAAGTATTAAAGGGCGCCTAACCCTTTCGCAATTCCTGTGTGTTTGCTAACCAGCGGACGAACCGCGAGCTCGAGTCAGACCGGTTGGAGACGGGGATGAAAATAAAGAGAGAAAAAAATCCGATAGTGGGAGCTGTGACGTGAAACTCCCATGCAAATAGACCCGTCTAAACAGGTCTTCCTCACCCCGCCGAGGCCGACATTGATTTTTCTTTTCCTCTTGCCTGCCGTTTTTCAGCAGCATCGGCGGCGGTGGCGGCGAAGGGCAGAAACTGAATTGAGAGCGGGGGCGGGGGCGGGGAACGGAAGGGAAGGCGATTGCCCCCGCCAGAGCCGGCGGCCAAGGCGGTGGAGTGGAGGCGATTGTGATGGTGATGATGATTGTTGGGGATGATTTTGGTGATGCCCATGACAGATGTAATGATAATAATGGTGATGGCCGGGAATGTGCTACTAATGGGAGTAATGATGAATGCAGTACCGATAACGATTTTGTTAATTCTGGTGGCAGTGGTAATGGAAGAGATGGTGGCGGTGATGGTGACGATGGCAGTGGTGCTGGTGAATTTGTCAGCATAGGCGGCGGCGGAAGCGATAGTGTAGGTGATAGTGGGGGTGGTGAGGATGCAGGTGGCCTTATGTTACAAGATATATTTTATACAAGAAAGTTCATTGGCCGACGGTCCGAGTGGGCTGCAATTGGCAAACGCAGCGGCAGAGGGGAAGATGTGACGCTGTACAAAGAGGAAAATTCTGACGAAGATGAGAAGAGCAAGAATGAGACGAGCTCGAAAAGAGTGAAATTGAGGAAGAGAAGAAGAGGGAGAGCCGAATGAAGAGGATGTGAGTGAAAAGGATGAAGAGGAGAAGAGCGATAGGCGACGAAGGCGCTGCCAGCGGCGGGAAGCTGAAGCTGGAACGGTAATCAGCTCCAAATTGCTTTCTTCCTCTGCCGGGTTCGGAACGCGCCCGGCCTCCTGCGCCCTTCCGCTCGCCCTCCAAGCCCTTTCCCCCATCCCCTCGCCCCCTGCCCCGCCTGCCTTGTGGGCCGTGACAGTAAACCGTGTTTATGCGCCCCGGCAGTCTGATATTGCCGAACCGCACCCCCCGCGCCCCGCGGCCCTTCCAGCCGCCCGACCTGAGAAGGCACGTGCGCGGAAAAGCCTGCCCCGCGCGCCGATATGGATAAACTCGGCCGGAGTTCGCTGCCACGGCGTCCCGAGGGCCTCGTGCCTTCGCGTTTCTTAAACTTGAACAAACAAAAAAAACGCTGTAATTAGCAGAGGCCCAAAGGGACACCAATTATACGCTTGTGAAATATGTAAAGACATTGGAGACATCTGCGCTAAGGTTGCACAAAAGGAGCTCACCGTGAAGTCCTGAAGCTCTTCTTAAGTTTGGAAACGAATCTGTAGACAGCAATTTGCAGAAAGACTGTGTTCATACCTGAAAAAATGAGAAGAAGAAGAATGAGAGGAAAATCTAAAAAAAGTCTCTTTGATAATAATGTTACATATTATAAAATAATTGCCAATTCTTATTAATGTCAAAAAGCTACATTTATGGCCCAGAAGAAATATAATAGATAATCTCAAAATGGAAGAAAACCAATGGAGATGATAGACATTTATCCAAAAGTAGCATTATAAATAAATAGGAAAATTGTTTAAGTGAAACCTACTCATACATAACTAAATACCATTTTTATATATAAACTATTTTATGTTAAAAAATAAATAATATATGTGAATTGCTTTTAAATGATCTCGCCATTCACATTCTGGTAGTTCGATTAATTAAGGGGGAGAGAAGTAATTAAATCTGAACCAAATGTCTTTACTGTAATTGCATTGCATTGCAGTCTAGCAGAAAGTGATTTTACAAAAAATACAATGCCTATGAGTTTCTTGAAATTAAAAACAAATTATTGTTAGTAATTAGGGAAACAAAAGAATCACGGATTTCATCACACTT
Source organism: Teleogryllus occipitalis (assembly GCA_011170035.1). NCBI lineage: Eukaryota > Metazoa > Arthropoda > Insecta > Orthoptera > Gryllidae > Teleogryllus > Teleogryllus occipitalis. Next base: position 32,627 of record BLKR01004881.1, on the reverse strand, counting down.
TTCTATTCCGAATTGATAGCTTGTTTGTCTTCAAAGTGTTTTAATTCACTATCCTATTCATGCAGTGACCCATAGTTAATGGCGCAGCTGGAGCTTCAGCTTGTTATACATATCATGCTGCGTTGAAGTCATATCCGGTTTCACAATAATGATTACATGGAATGCAATTACGTAGAAATACACCTGAGGAATAAAAAGCTTCATTTATAAAATTCGTAACTAATTTTACGAGTTCTCTGTTTCTAGATTCTAAAAAAACTAGAGCAATTTAGCCCCAAAAGCTGATCATATTTTGGGTGTTATTAAAAATAATATTTTTTAAATGACCCTAGTAAAAGTGGTTCTTTCAGAGCATTTACAACTTGCTAAATGTTGAATTTTTAGTACTAGTGCCAAAAGTGAGACTATGCTCAAGTGTTGAGATAAATCTGATAATACAACAAAGAAAGAAAGAAAAAAAAAGAAAAGAAAAAAAAGCGTCTGACCGCATCAGCTACTTACTGTCTTTTATGTACCATTATAGTAATTACCGAAAGAAGTGTTTAAAAAGGGGGATAATTGCATGAATGGTATGTTCAAGAAAACGAGTGACGATAGGAGCGAGTTTTCTTATATACCATGAGTGCAATTATCCTCTTTACACAAATGTTACGTTCAATAGTTTTTCGTTTCTATTTAGGAACAATTCCAATTTTAAGAAATTCAAGCACATCTTTTCCATCGAACACATGCATTTCATCACGTAGTATTGCTTCTGAAAAAGATATATTTTAGTGGGCCTTGCATTGTTTTTGTTTCCTCGAAATATTTGCAAATGAAAGGTACTGAACATATTGAGGATAAAATATTAGAAGCCGACAAAGTAATAATTCCTACGAAAAGTAGACATGTATGAGAGAGAATACAAAATGTATAAAGATTGAAAAAAAACTGTGTCACTTCTGACACAGTTTTTCTACAGCATACCTTTTAGAACTGGGAAATATAACAGACGTTTACATTTTTTACATTCGTAATCCTAAAACCAAATGTTTACACGTAAAACATTTAAATTATTCACGTTAAATGTTTTATGTTGTTCCACAAGTCAGCTAACTTATCGTTTACTTTCCCAATTCAGTTTTATTCATTCGTTGTTTATACGTAGGTAATTCAATAATTAAAAGAGACAAATTGATCTGGAGAAAAAGCATTTGGTAGGACAAGTTTGGTAATTTTAGGACTTTAAGTTGGCATGACTGAGATGAGCCCTGACCGCCTGGAGGATCATCATTATTGTGTTTATTACCTCAAAATTACGTTGAACGATGGCGATATTTTCGCCCGGAAACGCTAATCAACCAATAATTTAAAAAAAAAACTGGCAATATACAAATTTCTTTCAGGAATAGTGTGACCATCATGGATAACGAGAAGCCCACCTCGCGAACGAAATTTTTTATGAATCATTCTCAAATATCGAGAAAATACTAGGATTACGCGGATATCAGATCAGAGCTAGACATGGAATGTGGCGCCATCGCGGAGAGCGAAATATCCTACGAACAGGAAATCCATTAATTGATTGATAATCCCAGGCGTGTCAACTACCAAGATCATTCGTCCCGTAAGTGTTGTGCATGTTTTTCTATGGGAGGAGGCGATAATGTTCCCTCGCTAGATGTTAGAGATCTGGCGTCGATCTATCGTCAGAAGGTTTTTCAACTGTCAGGTACCTCCCACCAGCAGAACATTTGCCCCAGCTTGGACAAGATCTCAGCTCTCCACGGTCTCCTGGAATGTGTAAGTAAGGGTGTATGTAAGTGTTAGTGTATGTAAGTAACGGATGAGGATAGGACTAGGAATGGGAAGTAAACATCAGGGGGGTAATGGATCGTTTGTTAATGTACTGCTCCAGCATTCGCCTGGTATTGATCGAAGAAACCACAGAAAACTACTGATCAGAGCAGTTTGCTGCTAGAATTTTCATCTAGGCAGCGACTGAACACGTTCTAGCAATCTTGTTAGTAGGAATTGTGATGTGGTGTTGTTGACGTTATTATGCGAAGAAATAAAAGAGGTCATCTCCGTCAACTAAGTTGATGGAGATGACCTCATTTATTTCTCCGTATCTTGTTAGGGTCTAAAGTCCTTCCATTGTCGGGACTCAAATCTAGGACTTAATACCTCCCGGTCAGAGGCCCTGCAGTGTCATTAAGTTGATGCCCTGAACCAGCTTTCCCGGTAATAGGAACTGGAAAACAGCCGCTGCACCAATGAAGTCAGCACCTTCACGCAGGTACGAGCGCAGAGGGCGAAGCGAGCTATCCTCCCCACCCACCCACCCGCGACCTCGTCGCCCTGGTGCAATCCGGATGATCCGAGTGGCTGGGCCGAAGCCACGCGGCAACCACTTCAGAGGCCCGTACGGCGTCAGCAGTGTTCTGTTGTTCATAGATTGCGACTTGCTTCCAGCTGCGGATCGGCCTGAGTGCATGAGTTGGTGAGTGAACATACATTTCATTACTTGTACTTTATTACAATTTGCTAATGTTTTTCTATTTAGGGTGTATTTAATTTGCTCTTTATATCATCGTTTTACACTTTCTCGCTACGGAGTAGAGAGAAAGTTATGTAATGCTGCTCCAAAAAACGGCAAATTTTTGTCAAAAAAGTTATTACAGGGCCCTGGTAGTGAAAAAGCGGATAAATCCGGTTGATAAATTTAGGGAAAAAAATCTTCCAACATGTGGTGTTGCCAGAATCCATGCTCAGAGGGCCTTTGATACCAAAAAATCGAATGATAGCAAAACATCTCTTCGTCTGTCTGTGGACATTGCTAGCGGCAAACCGTTCAGCCGATTTTCTCCAAAATTGGTTTTCCTCAAACGATCAGGCTGATGTCGAGGCCCCTTGAATTTGAAACCAACATTTCAATTTTGGGGGAACGTTACATGAAGTCCCTGAGACATTTTCCAAATTTTCAAAAAATTGTTTCATAGTTTTTTATTAAATTTTGTTGTTGGATAGTGTAAAGGACGTTTACGAGGAAGGTCTTATTTTCGTTCAAAACTTTAATTTTTCGAAAATTCCAAAAATTCAAAATATTTTTCGGCGTTTGCCTACAATTACAATAATGAAGATTGAAAATTTGAGTATTTTTCGTGTAATTTTGCGTGAAAGTACGGGCGAGAAAGTACAGGTTGTTTTAGTACCATTAGTTTATTTGCACTTAATGTAATGTAGTCTTCCTACATATGGAACTACGATTTACAAAATACATGATGATTAGATGATCAAAGAAACAAGGTAAAAGTAATTTATTATTATTATTATTATTATTATTATTATTATTATTATTATATTGGTCATTGACCGTCATTGATCTTCGCAATATGGAGACCTTAAAATGATGTGGCTCAGATGGCTATTATTCCAAATAACACATGCCGAGTAATCGTGAATATTTGCGTGAGAGAAAAGGAAGAAGCGACTTTTTCTTTGATGAAAATCCGGTTAGTAGCATTTTTGACAATTTTACAGCAGTCCTTTGTTTTGGAACATTTCACGTAGCAAACCCTTCCGTTCTAACATAGACCTTATAACATTTATTTTAGTAACCAATTATGAAGAAAGGATAATAACTGAACTATAGCAAAGAAACTGACATGATTAATTTTCATGGAAAAGGAATTATTACACAGATGTCCTGAAAATAGAAATAAAATATATTGGCAAAAAAGGACTGAAGCATTTAGATTTTGTAAGTCGCAAATTTTGCCTATAACAGAACTGAAATGTTTATTATCACCACTGCTACTGCTATGGTGAAGATTTTTATAAAGAAATGCCAGAGTCCTGATTACTACGGTTATGAATGGCGTTACGCAGAAAGTGAACAAACCCACATAAATAAAGAAAATAATAATGAGGTTTTTGGCTCTGCTGAGCATCATAGATTTTACTTTTACAATGCGCTCTACCAATATTTGCATTGTGCTGATCTCTAGAGGCAGATATCAGTTCTCACATCTTGAATTGTAAAAAGCGTGTGATTGGGTGACTTTGCCTTTCACAGAGATCTCATTTTCAGTGTGCATCTCTTGCTCGAAAATTTTTGTGTCTCTACTTTCAAAGCCATTCTTCAGCTATTCTGACTTGGGTGTTTTCAAAATAACGCCACTAAAATTAGCTAACTTCAAAAGAATCTGCAAACTGAAATTGAGAACATTATTGCGATCTACTTGCCCGAGAGCGTTAATATTCTAGAAAATGAAAACTGAATATAGTCCTTTTCATTTTGCAGTAATTAATAGTAATAATAATAATAATAATAATAATAATAATAATAATAATAATAATAATAATAATAATAATAATAATAATAATTCTTCATTAAGAAAAATTCACACAATAAAGTTACATTTAAGGTGAGTCATTCTGTTTGTTATTCCATTTCTTTTCTGACCTTCCTCTGTTACACTTGCGATGGTAAAGTAAAGAAACTAAACAAGAAAGTCGCTCTTGATAATACATTTTCAATATGCTAAAACATTATTATAACTGAACTTATAAAAGAGCACAGATTATCTCCAGTACATGTGGCATGAAGAATAAAGAGAAAATAGAAAAAGAATTAATTTCAATCTATAACGTAAAATGTTAATCAAGTTTTCCGCATTGGTCATTACATGTAAATTTATTACGTTTTTGTTTGATTTCATATGTTAATATAATGTTTGTTTATTTTACAGAAAATCGTTACATTAATCGAGGTCAAAATGAAGTGTTTCCTGCAATTTATTTTGACAGTACTACTGTTTCTGTATGTTGTGTATTCCCCTGTAAAAGGCGATTTTTGTGCGAATGATAATTTCATCTCTCGGTTAACCATCGACAGTCTTAGGAATGATTCCGGGCTGTGGACTGCTCAGGTAAGGAAACATTTATTTTAGTCTTCTACTATTTCTTCCTAATTTTTTTTATTTCTTCCTAATTTCTTCCTAAGAATCCGGTCGGCAAGTATATTTTACCCCAAAGCAGGTAACAAATATTTGCCAATACTCCAGTCGGCAAGTACACTTTATCTGAAGAAAAGTAATAAAATATTTTTCTTGGGTTAATTGTATTTCCGAGGCTTTAGTTGAAATCCCAAGTTTTCGACCTCCCAGGTTCTTTGGAAACTCAGGAAGTCTCGAAAAAAAAGGTATTTTTCTTTTGTTCGTTTTTTTACAAACTCTTTAAACTCCAGTTCTGGTGAAAAAGTAATTCAAATTTATTTTCTAGAGTATGACATTTCTCACCACTTGTGTATAAAACATTTCTTTTTAAACCAAATATGCAAACTACAGATTTTCAAAAGCTGTATTTTTTCCTTTCTTCAAATATGTGTAAAAATACACATGTTTTTGATGTTATAATCAACTTATTACTAAAATAACTATTATTACATGTAATTCTGTTATTTATTTCACCGTCAATGTACACATTGCAGAAAACATGAAGATATAATAAATGAATGGATGTGCGTAAACTATGTTCATTTCGGGTGTGTTCGATCCCAGTGTGTTCGTGTTCCAGTTTAACACTTTAAGAACGGAACAATTTCAATCTACCAAAACCTAGTTAGTATACATTATTACTTCAATGAGCAAAGAATACTGTGGAAGTAAGGCAACCATAGAGCTAGGAGTGGGGAGTGAAATGTACAAACAAAATTCTTATGCAATCCGCAAAGCACATACTGCCGGTAATGCTCACTGAGCAAGCAAAGTAGGTGAGACGGATTTGGCTGTCGAATACACGATTGTCATAAATAAGTACCCAGGCAACGCTGGATATTCAGCTAGTCACCCGATAAAATAGAAGTAAATGGCGAATAGATACGTACTTTGTCAACGCAGTGAAATATAAGATGCGATTTTTGCTACCAGAATTCGCCGATTAGTGTGTTGTTTATCTAAATTGGGTGGATATAGGCCGTAGAAGCAAATGTTTCGTAGAAAACTTCAGACGTTTTCCGGATGAAGTTCTTATCAGCCGACAACCACATTCCGTGGTGGCTGAAGCATGTAAAGTACGTTAGGGTGATTAGCAATAAAAGATATCTGATAAACAGGAATCAGACTGCCGGTGGGAAGTATCTAAGGCTAGTCAGAAACACTGTCCGTGGGTTTGATTATTTTGTTGCAAACAGCCAAGAAATGTATTAAAAGTTGACTAGAATTTATACTTCGTCCTAAGGAACTTTGATATCACTAGACTAAATAAACGCACGCCGCCTTTTACGATATATTCTTTCAACTATCAATTTTATGTTTGAGAATAATCTGTAAGTATTCAAGGATACAATATTTAACAAATGAAAAAAGTGTAAATTGAAATGAAATATAACATACTAGAAGAAATAATACAATACAATGAGAAAAACTAACCCGATTTTTCTGTTTTATATGTCACATAAAATTCATTGCTTTCTAGATCACTATTACAAAATATTATCTCGCTTTTGCTCTTCAGTGAAATTTGAATCGGATCGATGAATGAACTGCTATTCCCAGTGTCCTCAGTTACAGAGGAAATGACTCATGGACGCTCAGAACTATGCTTGCCTACAACAGAGCACTTCATACCAGATTTTCTGCTGCTGCATGTCCCAGAAGATCATGTTATGCAGTAAATAATCTTAAGGTGCATTTTGTGTTATTTTACACGAGCATCCTAGACATCCACCCCATCCTAAGGAATATTTTATTTTCCCAAAGTTGATGATAGGTGCAAAATCCCTGTTACTGGGTCGCGGTCGCGTTACATGTAATCATAGGGCGATTCAATGGGGCAGTGGCATGAGTGACGTCAAGTTAAGTCTGAGGATCTGAGTTTGGGTCACGGAGCGGAAAAAAATGTTGCTCGTTCAAAACACGTTTACAGATTTATGAAGTAAAATAACAGCGGTTCAGTTAGAAATAATGCGATCAAGTATATGTTGTTGTATTACCACTAGTTTCTAACGTTAGACTGCATGATTTGCAAAGCGTGAACAATCACATTGTTAAATATTAAGCATTTAGCAATTTTAAAATAGATCTTTCCCATAATTTTGGAGTAAAGTATATCAATCAAGAATATCCATATAATCAAGATATTTTTACTCGATGACTGCACAGGTAGAATTCGTACATGGTGACGGATCTGAACAACGTGGAGCATGGACCTCTATCGTACATCAACGCACCTCCAAATGCGACAATAATACCAACGATAGTGAAAATAGCACAAATGGATTTGTTGCAGTGGATGCAACAGTTTTGGGTACGTACAGTTTTCAAGAAAATATCAACCAAATCGTCACTAATAGAGGGTGTTCATTAAAATGAATGTTCTTTAAGAATTAAACTACTATTGCTACGGTTTATCACAGACTACGTACTAGTGAATTTCCTAATGTCTTTAGTCTGGGTTAGCTTTTCGTTTTTGCCCCAATCTCTTCTCAGCTGTTACCTATTAGTGCGTGAAATGCATATTTTCACATTGTCTCAATTTTTCAATCCCCTACTAGTAGAATTGATACTTCATTTTCAGAATATTGTAGAATAATACAATGTTGTTTCGTATACAATAGTCATTGAATTTTTTTTGTAAAAAGGTCGCTTAAGCTTTCCTCAAAATGCAACATTTTAAGCAATTTTTTCAGAAATATTTTGAGTTTACGAGAAAAGTAATCATAAATCGTGTAAAATGTACTCACAAATGTAATAATTCATAAAAATTACTATATTGTAAATATTAACTAAGTTAAAGATATTTCAAAAACTATACCTCTGATTTTTTAAAATATCAAGCATATCCATTAAAATGGCATTTTTCAGATTATTCAGTTGAATTTGGCACTATCCGTAGAAACAAATAATGTAAAAATTTGGAAATTTTTGGAGACAATTGTTACTAATACTACACTATTTCATTCAGAATTACTAATATTTTGAAAACAATGTATTGTACGTGACATTAATTAAACAAATAATTGCGGAGAACACGTACTTTTTCGGTATCAGGGAACCTCCAAAACGTGTACTTCCACTGAAATCTCGAAATCGATTTCCCGCAGCATTACATAACTTTCTCTATACTACGTATATTACTCCGTATATACGTACGTACGTATATACGTAAGTACAAGAATATAAAAATTAGCATTTTGTTCTTATCGTGGTCACTTATTGTCTGTATAATTTAACTTTATGTTTATTTATTTCACAGTTTTTCATTGTTAAAAAACTTTCTGTTAACCAAAATTCTTAAAATTTATATAATGTTTTTAAAATTATATTTTTCCACTTGTCTAGATCTTCATTATTCTAAACCTTCTTCTCTTTGAAAAGTTCATTTTCTGCTAACCAGCTATGTTTAGGTCTTCCTCTGTTCTTTTCTACTCACAGGAAACCATTCTAATATTATGTATCAAGGTCGTTAAGTAGACGTTTATGCCTCGAGAGCGACTTCCAACCCCTCGGGCCAGAGGCCCTCGGGGTTGGAAGCACTCCTCGGGGCAAAACCATCTAGTAACGCCCGTGGTGCGTACAAAAGTTTATGGTTTACTAGTTCGTTGCTGAATTAAAGCAGAATTCGAAACATTTTATAACTTTTTTTTGCATCTAAACTGAAACGATGCATTGTAATAGTCATTTCTCAAGATGACGTCAGATAAACAAAACAAGTTGTGTGTATCTAATTACTATTGCATAATCTTTGTTGGACTGATTTGTTCGTACAAAATAAAAGAAACGGACCGAAGGGTCGCGGGTTCGAGTCCCACCTCGGACATGGTTGTATTTGTGTTCATCCTTTCACCCCTTACTATCACCATTTCGTTTCACCTTCATAGTTACCATAACGTGAATGTCAATAGTGGTCGCTAATGACCTAGATGTTAATACGACCTTAAATAACAAAAAAAAAAGAATATAGTGAGGTGTCTCCGGAAATTCTCGCAAAAGCGAACAAACTACGGACAGTGGTTTCTAGTAAAATCTCAAAAAATATACGAAAATGTTTATGCGTTATTTGAGAGTTATGTAACCGTGCGAATAACTGTGCAAATTGCATTCATGAAAAAGTACTTTTAGGTAATTTGCTTCTATTGCGAAAAGTTGTTTAGAATATACCATAATACCAAAAATATAACATTTCGAGGATGTAATCCGACGTGCCTTAAACATCTTATTACTACGAGTAGTACTGCTACTCAAGACGCACATACTATATCTTTAAAAAAAGTGATACTTAGAAGTGAAATATGAGTGACTGGTGGCAATAATATAATCACGGGGACTTTCCAGAATTACAATTTTCATATCAATTAAGACAACATAAGATTTATAACGAGTTATTTTACTTTTTTGAGCATAATGCAATTTATGTATTGTATTTGCTTGCAACGTAACTTTAATAAATCAACTTCATAAAAATGTATGTGTTGTGTTGGTATTAGAGCGAGCCATAGAGTATTCAAAAGGCCCGAGGGCATAAAGAATCAGAAATGCCCTCAAGGGTATTAACAATACCGTTTTGCCTCGTTATGTGTTTTGTTTGAGGTCCGTAAACACACAGCAATGAACTAGTAAACCATAAAATGATATTTGGAATGCTATTTTCCGTCATTCTTTTAACGTGTCCAAACCATTATAATTGCTTATATTTCATAGTTCCTAAACTTGTGTGTTCTTTATTTTTTTCTCTTATTTTTCTATTTCTTATCTATATATTTAAAAAATAAGGTATTCTGCCATGACTTCGTTTAGTGCTTCTACTGAACCGATTGTAGTATTTTTTCCTTTAAATGAAAGAATGTGATCCCTAGATGTGTTATCAGATATTGTTTGTGTTGATTCACCAACATTTATGGTGTAATTTAATTAATTAAATCATTCTTTAATAGCACGCTTATCAATAGTCAATTGTTTTCTTCCAAAGGGTGGCTGTTTCAAAAAAAATATACGAAATGCTAGATGCGAGTCCACGCTGCTTCATGGAAGCGCTGCTTGATGTTTTGTTTTGATTGTTGAGATTTGTTTACAATTCGTCAAGGTTTTGTTTTAGTGTATTAATCGCATCGTGGCGTTAACAGTTTGCATGTATTTGCTTTTGTGATGTATATTGTAGAGAACATTTCGACAGTGGTTTGTGCTCGGTTGTACTGAAGTAGTGAAGTTGTTCACAGGTTATGTCGAATTCCGAATCGTTGCCCATGCGCCTCAAAAGACGCAAACGTACATTAACTGGACGCAGGGAAAGAGAAAGTCAGCGTAGTTCGTGATAGTGAGGTCATTTCGTTTTCTATTGGGTCGTTGTCTATGAAATGTCAGTTTTGTTCTGCTTTGTACTTCCCATGCGAGAGAAATTTTGCAAACGAGTTTACTCTGTGTTGCTTAAATGGGAAAATAAGTTTACCTTCGAGCAATATGCCAGAAGTAATCAAATTTGTTTATAGATGATGACACATCAAGAAACTTTAGAAATAATATCCGTCAGTATAATAGTGCTCTTTCTTTTGTGTCATTTGGTGTATTATTGAAATATGTGGGGTATATTGCATTGCCATCTGGTCATGGGCCATACGTGTTCAAAATTTTGGGAACTCCACATCACAGAATATCTTCGTTATACCCGGAAGATCCAAACAATGCAACCTATTGTGAACATTAGTCTGGGCACAGTATTTTACATTTATCTCAGATCTCACCGTCAAATGTTGACGGGTTCTCATTAGTTTTATATAATTTTGATATCTTGGATGAACTTAAAAAAAATGTATTTGTTGCCAGCAATTTTATTTCTAAATCATTCTTTAAGTCCCATGTTTCTGATCCATATAAAACAGTACTTTCTAAAATACTTATATATTCTTAATTCCATTCTTTGGCTGTATGTTTATCTCATAATATTTTAATCAGCATTAATGTTGCTGATCGTATAAGAGTTTTGGGCGCATTAGCTTCGGTCATGTTTTTGTTGATGAGCGGGTAGCTGGCGTGAAGCATCAATCTCCGTATATTTAAACCTCATGTAATAACATTAAATAATAAAATAAAATAGTTATTTATGCACCATGGGCGTTATAGAGGTGAGGCGGCGACAAAATGCCCGAGGGACTTTGGCCTGAGGACTTTTTGTCGGTCGAGATGTTTAGAACCTGTTAACGCCCGTGGTACATATATAATTTTATTTTTACCCTAATTTTATTGGTTGAGATTTACATTTTTACTGATTAACTAGATGCTAACTTTACTCGGTTTGGCTTTTTAAATTTACCTCTCATTATTCCCTTTTATAATTCACTCCATAAAGAGCATGTAGCAGCTGTTTTAACATTTCCGTCTGAACGACGATCATCTCAATCGAGGTGCGTTAGGCAGTGTGTACCCAGTTCCGTATCGAAGACAATAACGTATCAGTAAAAATTAAAAGTGATTAATTGGATGTGCGCAGGGCCACGCGAGGACGAGGCAGGGGCGTCGACCCGCATGCCGCACTTCGACTCCCTGCGCCTGCAGTTAGAGGATGGCAACGAGGCACTGGTGAGAATGACGCGGGGAGAAGGGCGTAGCTGTGCATAGCTACCAAGGTTGTACGCGACAGTCACTCACAGTACATATAAATGAACCTTTAGTGATCAATAATTAGAGAGACAAGAGTTTTTTGTAAAAATGAAATAAAAATTGAATTTTTATATTTGAATAGCAGGTTAACGGGGCTTGGTCAGAAAAAAATTTTACACTAGTTGTTTGCCAACGTTTCGGAAACTTTTATTTCCATCCTCAGGGCTTGCAACATCAAGAACAACTCAACCCATTCACTGCACCATCCTCCATCTCCGGCACCTCACATGCAATGAGGGACACAACATCACCCTCACCACACCAACACACAGCATGACCACACACACAGCACACACAGCATGATTGTTCTTGATGTGGCAAGCCCTGAGGATGGAAATAAAAGTTTCCGAAACGTTGGCAAACAACTAGTGTAAAATTTTTTTCTGACCAAGCCCCGTTAACTTGCTATTCAAATCTTCATTTATGGTCGTTAAGAACTCTTCATAATGAATTTTTATATTTAAATATTCGTGAATTTAAGTCGGATATTTTAATTGAAGTAAAGTATTTTAAGTTACGTTTATTAAGTTCACAAACGATCCCTAACGTCAGAAGCCGCATTGAAGCAAACTTCGTGGACAAGAAATTAATGCTCACAGGTTCTTTGCGTTCTAATATTAAACTGATGAAACATAACTTTTGATGAACTACAAAACTTTGATAAAATTTATATAGTATATTAATAAAAAATATTTTTCCATGTACATTAATATTCCAATAAGTTTAATTGTAATTGTTAAAATGATGATTCATTGTCACTAGGATGCAAAATACGCACTAGCAGAAAAAAAAACTTTGGTCTCGATATCTATGGTTATTCCACTTTCTCTCTATATCTAGCTCTGTCTCTCTCTCTCACACACACATTTTCTCTCTCTCTCTCTCTCTCTCTCATGTGTGAGTGTATAATAGAGATTTTAGCTGTAACATTTTATTTTTTCCTTAACCACTTACACATTATCCCCTTCAATAAATTCCCCTCCATGATTCCTACACTTGTCCATTCGAATTTTACATTGTTCATAACAAAGTTTTAGATGATTTTCATTGTCTCTGTCGCTTTTTCTTTCACAGCTTCAACTGTCACAAACCTAGTTAGTTTCTTTCAATGTTTCCTTTGCGTTGTGGAACATAAAAAGTCACATGGGGTTAGGTTTGGTGACTAGGGTGGATATTCCAATACATAGATCCCATGCGTAGACAAACACGACTTTACAATCAGTGCAGCGTAGGCTGGAGCTTTGTCCTGAAGAATCCATGATTTGTTTTTCCATAACTCAAGTGGCTTTCTTCTTACTCGCTCACGGAGAGTAGTTAGAACCTTAAAATAATATTCCTTATTCACCGTTTGACCTTCAGGCATCCAATTTACACACTGAATCCAAAGGATGTCGACAAAACAATCATAATTGAATTTTGATTTGGACAGTCGAGATTTCTTCATTCTTTTTTACTTTGGGTTCTTCGATTACATCAATTGGCGCTTAGTTTCCATATTGTACGTAAAAAACGCGATTTGTCACACGTATTTACTCTTCCCAAAAATTTAGGATCGTTTTCGATGTTTTTCAAAATGTCAGAACAAATGTTCATTCATGAGACCTATTGTTCAGGCGTGTCAGGCGATCATGGGCACCATTTTAAAATGTATTGTAAAATCTGTCAAACAGATTCTTTCACGACTCTTACAGTATCAGCATTTGCACGGATACTCAAACGTCGAAGAAATCACGAATAAAGTTGCCTAATTTTTCAATGTTTTCGTCCGTTTTCGAAGTGGAAGGGCGTTGCGTACAGGGGTCATCTTCGATTTCTTCTCATTCTTCTCGTAAACGTTTATGCCACTCAAAAATACGTATGCGCGACATCCACTCCTCACCGTACTCTTGTTGTACATGATGTAAGAGAGAATCGGTCTGTTGCGGACCTGCAGACTCCGGTCACTACACCGGCTGGAATGCGGAGGAGGGATACCAGGAGACTATGTGTGTTATGTACAAGGAATCCGGGAGAACAAATAACAACACTTGTTTACAAACGTCAGCAGTACGCTCTGAGGAAGGCCACAGTATGTTGGCTGAAACGTCAGCTACGAGCAGATCGACGCGGCTTGTCCCGGATAGCCAAGAGACATACTCCGGCCGCGGAAGCCTACGTAATCATATCTTTACAAACTAGTTAGTGCAATTTGGGTTTATTGGAATGGAACCAACAATCCAAATCACAGTCCAGAGTACAAAACGGATTTAATACAAGTTCCAAAAGATGTTCCTTTTCACAGTTCTCAAGTCACAGTTCCACTAGAATCTGCCACGAGTGAGCCACACGTCGTCAGCAGAAACCTTTCACTATGACACGTTCACTGTACTACGCTCTACGGAAAATAGACACTGGCTTCTCTTCCGGCGCGGGGCCCTTTTAAAAATTATGTACCCCGAGGCCTCGGCGCGAGTCTCCTCGCTTCCCGCCTCGGTGGCGGGGAAGGGAAGCTTCATTAATCTAGGAATTTTACCATTACCTTGTCTGTTTATTTACGAATCAGTCGTTTTTGTCAAAAATGACTTGCATAAGGGCGGGAATAGATTTTCAGAAAATGCCGATGTCTATTACTATAACACTCAACGTAGAAATCATATTCAGCAGGTGACAGTATCAACAGCTCAATACAAAAAATTTACATACAATACATGTACATTATTTTACAACACTTTGCCAGATGACATTGAACGATTAAATTCGATAGAAAAGTTTAATTCCGAAGTGAAATCGTTTCTGCTGCATAACTGTTTCTATACAATTAGAGACTATACTGAGCATCACAAGAAAAGTGACATTAATTTTAACAATGATACATAATGCATTATTTACCATTTGGACTGTATAAATGTGTATAAACAACCTGTAACAAGTATTGTACTACAGCCTCCGGGTCAATGACCCCATCTCGATCAGGTTTTTCGTCCAGTTTCCCTGATCCATTGAGCAAATGCTGAGATGGCCCTTGTTTTGCTTCTGGACATAAATGTAACTTCATTTTCTGTGCACGTCTTCTAGAATTCAGTGGGAAATACAATTATTCAAATTATCGTTTCCATGCTGTCGCGGCAGAAAGTATTATTCCGAAGGACAACATGGATAAGAACCAAAATTGATTGCTTATTTATCCTTGAAAATAGATTTTATTACATGGGAGTTTTTTTTTATATTTTTTAATTTAAGTAGTATATGACTTAGTGTAGGGATCACAGAATTTTGAAAATGTGCACACAATTCATTTTCCCTATAGCACGTCATACGCAGTTTGAACTGTCCTTTGACGTAAAATAAATAAAGGGAGGGGTGGTGTCCCCCCGATGGCCGCTCTCCGTCGCGGTCCGGTGCTCCGGTGCGGGGCGCCGCCGCTCGCCCTGCCCCTGGTGGTGCCTTCCGGCACTGCCCATTTCATGCCTAGTCCGCGACTCAGGTACGTTTCCACTGCGGCCACAGTGACCGCAACTCCTATGTCCAAAACAGAGTGCCCCCTGGCCCGCCTCCACGGGCGCAATGCTGTATATACAGCAATGAGACATTGGACCCAAGGCTCGCTTCGTTTGTCTTACAAAAAGTCAGTCGCGTTTTTTTGTAGCCACACCTCTAATGTAACTTTACGTCTATCCATGTGTTTTTAGCCATTATACGTCCCTAAAGGACAATTGGCCTTGGCGCCGTTAGAAGGCGGGCTTCCTAGTCGGTCGCCCAACCAGGAACCCGCAATGCCTTGAATTCGCTTAACTTTCACTTGTCTTCACATAGCGAATTCATCTAGCAACAGCGGTTTCGCGGTCGTGACCTTTCAGTAGAACCATACCAGGATTTCTCTTAATGACTGGGGGAAACTACGAAACCCCGGTGTCAAAACTTTTGTTAGTACGTCTATTTGTAGATATATTTAACTATAAGTTAATCATTATCTCTGTCTTCAGCATCTGTGTTTCTCCATCTCTACCTTCGTCTTTCGAACTCCCTCTGTCCCCATATATCTTTCTCTCTCCTTCCCTCTCTCTTTATGGCTCTGTCTCTCTCCTCTGTCTATCTCCTCTCTCTCCAGTGTCTTTCCTCTCTCTCTCTCTAGTGTCTTTCCTCTCTCTCTCTCTCCAGTGTCTTTCCTCTCTCTCTCCAGTGTCTTTCCTCTCTCTCTCTCCAGTGTCTTTCCTCTCTCTCTCTCCAGTGTATTTCCCCTCTCTCTCTCTCCAGTGTCTTTCCTCTCTCTCTCCAGTGTCTTTTCTCTCTCTCTCCAGTGTCTTTTCTCTCTCTCTCCAGTGTCTTTCCTCTCTCTCCAGTGTCTTTCCTCTCTCTCTCTCTCCAGTGTCTTTCCTCTCTCTCCAGTGTTCCTTCCTCTCTCTCTCTCTCCAGGGCCTTTCCTCTCTCTCTCCAGTGTCTTTCCCTCTCTCTCTCTCCAGTGTCTTTCCCTCTGTCTCTCTCCTCTGTCCATCTCCTCTCTCTCCAGTGTCTTCCCTCTCTCTCCAGTGTCTTTCCTCTCTCTCTCTCTCCCCAGTGTCTTTCCTCTCTCTCTCTCTCTCTCTCTCTCTCTCCAGTGTCTTTCCTCTCTCTCTCTCTAGTGTCTTTCCTCTCTCTCCGGTGTCTTTCCTCTCTCTCTCCAGTGTCTTTCCTCTCTCTCCAGTGTCTTTCCTCTCTCTCTCTCTCTCCAGTGTCTTTCCTCTCTCTCCAGTGTCTTTCCTCTCCCTCTCCAGTGTCTTTCCTCTCTCTCTCCTCTCTCTCCTGTGTCTCTCCTCTCCCTTTGCTCTCTCCAGTACCTCCTCTATCACATTAGTACCCTTCCTCTCTCTCCTGTGTATCTCCTCTCTCTCCTGTGTCTCTACTCTCTCTTCTACCTCTCCCCTCTCTCTCACTCTCTCTCTCTCTCCCTCCGTATGAGCCCCTGCCCTGACGTGCGCGAGCGCGGAGTGGCGCAGGTGAGCCTGTCACGGAGCGCGCGCAGCTGGGACGCGGCGCGGCGCGCGTGCCGGGCGCGCGGGGGCGACCTGCTGGACGTCGTGGCGGGCGCGGCGAAGGTGGCTCAGCGCCTGCTGGCCCAGCGCCACCTCGTCGACCGGGCGTTCGTCGGCTGGCGGCGCAACCCGCAGGCGGACCACAGATTCGAGACACTCGCAGGTACGCAGCGCTCCACGGCGTCTGGTTGGCGTGGTGGCGTTCGGCTGATTGATTGGTGTTTCGAGGTGCGTCTACAGCTAAGGGTTATTAGTCCCGTAAGTTTAGTGTGTGTTGTTTTCCATCGGGAGGTGGCAGCAATCTCTCCGCGCGTGTGATGTGATGGCTAGAGATGGGAAAAATATGTACTATGAAACGTCAAAATATGTAAATAAATATGTAATAAAACATTAAGAATATGTAATGAATATGTAAAATCGGATATAATATATACTATTAAAATACTCTAATTATAAAACACATTTACATAATTGGAACTTACGTCTATAAAAAATTTCCTATACAAATTTTAAAAGCAATGCAAATATTTTAAAATTCGTTTGGAAAGCAAACGTTGATACACACTTGCATCATACAACTTTCCCATCGATAATAAAACCTTCACAAGTTGTTATCCAGGAATGTAGTTTTGTAGCCAGACTAGAAGCAATAGAAACTATCATAGGATAAACTGGCGATATCTACGACCAGCAAACGATCACTGCAGCATGGAATATTCTCATCGAAGTGTTACATGACGACGATCGACAAAGTTTCTTGGAAATTCCGGTTAACTGTCGTAAAATGTGGCGTCAATGATATTTTTCACACCTAAATGTTAAAAGAATATGTTACAGACGCGCACTTCCCGCCACTGAGATAACTGAAGCGGGCGCGCCGGGCTGTGAGGATATCCGACCGCGTATTCATGAATCATACCTCAAGAAGAGTACACAGTTGCACGCAGAAATAATATAGGAAAAATTGCTGATTTTTTTAAATAGTTCTCTACATATAAATATACAAGAAAGTTGAAAGAATAAAAAAATATTTTGTGAAAATAACGAAATATATAAAATATGTAATATAGTACCAAATATGTAAAAATATATAACGTAAAAATTGGATATTGTGTTTGGACGGCGACAATTCCCCAAGATTAAAATTTTGAGAGCGTTAAGTAGAAAGACAACATATTACATAATAATCTCGTCTCTAGTGATCACATCCTGAGCCGACGTACCATCGGCTAGCGTAGTTTTCACCAACCGGATATCTTCCACCGGGGCACCGTTCCAGCCGGGACAAGCTCTAAGCTCCCGACGGTAGTGTGGTACATATAAATTTAACGGTGTGCAAGTAAGAGGTGAGGATATGACAAGGAAGAAGATGGAAAGATCGGGCCGTTTGTTAGGGTACTGTTACGGCATTCTCCTGTGATTGGAGAAATCACGGAAAACAAACGATCAGAGCAGCCGGCCTCTAGGATTCTCGTTGAGACAGCGACTGAAATCGACCTAGCTATCTAGCTAGTGTTCAAAATCCTGCCACTGTCGAGGCTGGAATCTAGGATCTCCTAATAATATGCACTGCAGTGATGTCAATTAATACTCTGAGCCACCTAAGCCGGTAGAGTTCAGCTGACGTCAAAGAGAAAGGCGAAGGCTATTAAGAATGGCGTCTCAAAAACATCTACTTTTTTCACACGAATCACTTTTACAAAATTTATACAAAAATTGTTTTTTGGTAAGCAGCCAATTCTCTTCATTATCATACTC
Source organism: Teleogryllus occipitalis (assembly GCA_011170035.1). Lineage (NCBI taxonomy): Eukaryota > Metazoa > Arthropoda > Insecta > Orthoptera > Gryllidae > Teleogryllus > Teleogryllus occipitalis. Next base: position 14,245 of record BLKR01004881.1, on the reverse strand, counting down.
GTTCTCCTTCTACTTCTTCTCTCTCTCCTACTCCTACTTTTCCTGCAGCTCCTACTCCTGCATCTACTGCACCTCCTCCTTCTACTCTTTCTTTTACCCCTCCTTCTTTTACTCCTTGTCCTTCTTCTACTCCATCCTCCTACTCCATCTCCTTCTTCTCCTTCTCCTACTCCTTCACTCCTCCTTCCCCTTAAATTGCCTTCTCCATCACTGATGGTTGGCGATCAATTCCTCAAACTTTTCTGTCTTTTGCCACATGATGCAACTCTGATGCACTGGAAATACCAGTCCGTTCGCGGATTTTATCCAACCACGACATCCTTTTCCTGCCAACAGGAAGCTTCGGCACGAACTTACATTTACATTCTATGTAAGAAAGTGTATATTTCCATTGCGTGTTCATTTTCGTGAATGCTAACGTAGGAACAATGAATTTCTGGATGGTTACAATCCTTAGATTTCATTGGGTTACCTGGTGTATTCTGAACATTTATTGTATGCGTGGACGGCTCTACAGTGGCGGAGTCGCGATTATCCGAGATAATTGGGATTGACGGTACCTCGGATTACAAAAAACTCAGATTACATGAAAAAAGGAATACATATAAGGGAATTTTCAACTACAATCTATAACGCAATGAAATGTAATGTGAGGATATTTTAAAAATTATACGTATATGTATACATATATTCATACATATATACATACATACGTACATACTTGAGCGCGAACCACTCACAACAATGTTGTAGAAAGAATGACACTGGTACCGACCGCCGCACTGATCTTCGACGCAGTGTTGCCAACCCGTCAAGAGGTAGTACCTGATTATTTCCCTCTTGTTTGGTGACTTGGCTCACATCATGCTTTTTTTTTCATCTTGGATTGCACTGAATATCGGATTAGCGAGGTTCGGAATATCACGGCTTTACTGTATACGCGGAATCTCGCTGTTCGTATCTCTTGCTTGCAGTTTTAATGGTTCTCGAGTGAACAGACATTTCGCGTGAACTCTAGCTTTCGCCAACTACCCAACATCTTAAAATCGTAACAATGACGTATTAGTAAACTATTGGGCTCTAGTTATAAATAAACATGTTAATAACGAGTATACGTGTACACACAAGGATAAGTTAGGAAAGAGATATCAGTGAATGGTGAGATGTAATATCAGTGAATGGTGAGATGTAACAACTTGATATACGAAGTTATTTCTTTCTACGAAGTTATTTCTGTTATGTATGGAAAAACAGCAAGTTAACAATAACAAGATTTTATTACAGTTTCGCTGTCATAAAATGTTGTACCAAAATCCAAAAGAGAGAGAAACCAATATAACGTAGCCGAGTCACCACATGTTCCGTAGAAGTCCAAGTCCAAAGCCGAAGTCGCACAATTAAACAGAAGGAATCGTCTAGTACACTGCCGGGACATAATCACTATATTCAACATGATCAACTCTCAAATTACACTCGGTACACTGTTCTGCCGCTACCCCGGCGGCTGCCCGTTATATCTTCCTGCTCGCTGAAGACTCGCCTCCTCGTAGAGGCTTCGCGCGCCGGCCGTTCCGTCCCCATTGGCCAGCTCCTTCTTTGCTCGGCTGCCCAGTTTACGCTCGCTGACGTCACAGCGCGCCGACTCTGCGGCGCGCTTTTTGGTGTGGCGGACACCACCGCAACAATTTCTCTTGAAATATGAAGTTATTTCTCGTCTTGATGTTGGGAGTAGCTAGTAACGTTACTGTTGCGCTGTAGGTTTGTTTTTTGAAGCAAAGTAAATTAATGCACCGACTTCCTTTGCAAATAGCGGGGCCTCTTCTGCATGTTAGACCCGTTTTGCTAACCGTTTACTTCCACGCTGTTGCAGGTGATCCAGTGAGGGAGAGTGATTTCGTGCACTGGGCACCGGGCTGCCCGTCTATGTCCTCATCTTCTGAGACCCTAGACGCGTGTGGGTCCCTGGCAGTAGAGCGTCTCTTGTACGACGTCCCGTGCGACGATCCCTTGCCGTTCTTTTGTCTGCGAGTGCTGTCACCGGATTGGTGAAGAAGTTGCATATAATAGGTGAAAATTTAAATGATTCGAATGACTTCTTGTTTTTATTTAAAAAATACTACAAATATATTACTGATATGTGCATCACGCCATAGTTATATCATCTTCCTTTATTGATTCCTTCATCCACCAGGAGACAAATATTCAGATGTCTTAGAATAAACGTTTTAATGTTCTTGATAAAGTAGAGTGGGAAAAAATGATCCCCTTTGGCCAATATGTGAAATTTAATACAACGGAGTTATGCCCACGTGGCCCCCACTTGAGTTTTAGGCAGCTCTTTATGTACATATTTTTGTGAAGTGACGTTTTGGCGCATTCAAGGAGATAAATTCGTTATAAGCAATTTCTCACCCATTGGCAAAAGGTGATCATTTCTTACCGTTATGTAAGCCTTAGAAGTTTGTAACATTTATTCTCAGACACCCACTAGTGTCTCAGAATTGTAACTAGTGATCTCCATGCCAGATCACCGTCCCTTGTTGAGGATTTTCCTTAATCACTGGATAATGAGGCCTAGCGGTATGACCGATCAGACCATTGCTACGTTGTAAAGGTGAGAGTGAGGACAAGAGATATCCTGAGAAAATTATTTCACGCTCTCTATGGCCCCTTTGTTTAAAGTGCTGCTCCAATGTATGCTAAAAATTGATCTGTAATACCCCGGAAACCTCCCATTTGACCGAATGCCCGAATGATTTCGATCCATTTTGGAGTTTCAAACCTTGTTCTTTTTATTTAAGTGTTCATGTGTCGGTTCATTTTTATTCTTATATGTTAAGTTTTGGTCTTCGTATTTTTTTTGTTCTTTTTCTCTTCCTCCTCCTTCTCCTTCCTGTCCTTATTCTTGTTCTTTTATTTTCTGCTTGTCCTGTAGAGGCTTAAAACCTGTTTTCTACAAGAACATCATCTCTTCATACGTTCCTCGGCTTCTTCATTCTGCTGCTTTCTCATCACTGCTGTCTAGTGTCACCCTTCTTTCTGGTTTGTTCCATTCCAGCTTCCATCTCTTCATACACTCCCCAATATTCTGCATTTTATATTTTTTTATTAATTCCCTACTTCTTCTTTTAACTAGCCTAGACTTCTGGTAATTATCCTTACACATTCAACTCAGTGGTTTCTAGTATAAGTATTAATTAGTGTCTGCTCGAGTTTCGTAGTGTAAATGCATATTTGAAATCTCGTCTTATCAGGATTTTGTAATTTTCAACTTTCGTATCAGTTTTAAAGTATTTATTATTCCAAATGGTGTTATGCACATAGGCTGATGATTTTGGCTCTTTGCGTGACCTGATATTTCACTTCATTTAGTAATCCAGAACTAGTAATTCTTCTAGCTCCCGAACTAATTCTTCTAGTTCCCGAACTAGTTATATTTCCTTCAGAATCGTTTCTGATATAACTAGTTTGCTCCGTAAAGGAAATTTGCTCAGAGAGAGGAATTTCGTTTTGGCTGCATTTACACACAACTCGTATCTTGCAACTTCGAATTTATAAAGTAGGCGTGGGGGGTCGTCTTCAGTCTCTCTATTAACGATAGCGTCATCACGTGGGACTTCGGAGGGTTATTGTTTGTTTTTGTGTTTCACATTTTTAGGAAGCTCAAAATCCCTCTTATTTGTTAATGGTGTCCTTTTTCCAAAATGTGAATAATCTTTTCCACAAGTGTTTTCTGCAATGCATTATTACAGCACATTTGGAAATGGGTAAAAAATTGAGCTTATTCACTCAAATATTGAAAATTTACGAAAAAATTAAAATATTTGTATTATTTTACGTGTTAGTATTATATAGTTGGATATCTTGCTAAATTGTGAAGATACATCAGCTTTTATTTATCAGAAAATGTAAAAAGATTTGTCATGAATATTTCATTAATTGTAGTATTTCTGATTCGGTGTTGTTAACGTTCTTATGCGAATAAATAAAAGAGGTCATCTTCGTCATAGAAGATGAACTCTTTCATTTATTTGCATTAATATTTCATAAAAATATTGTTGAATATGGCCTGAATTGCCGTTATCATTATCGATGGTGCTTAATAGTACATACCTTCTTGTTTTATTTGCAACTATTGTGTAATATTATACCACAAGTCAAGTCCAGAAGTTGAAAAGTGTTGGAAAACACGCAAAAAATGTGAGAAGGTTGGGAGCAAGCCTGGCTACGGTACTCAAATTTTGAGCAACGTTTTAACCAACTGAGTTATATCTTAAGCTAGAGTCAAGCAACTGGTACAAAAGTTTGCTTTTACATTAAAAAAAAATAAAATTTCAATGAAAATAAAAATTGGACTCTTTTTATTATCAATCATTTCTGTTTTTGAGAAAACAATAAAACCTGCATGCTACACTTGCATTGTGAAATATGAAAATATGTCAATATGAAAATTATACTAAAATATTCAATTATCAAGGTACACTACACATATTACATTCCCATTGACACATCAGGGAATTCAATAAACGTAATAGTTTTTATATCTTTCTATTAAGCATATGTGAACTTAAACAACTATTTGAATACTACCTATTACAATAGAGAGAATTGTTTTAAATATCAATGCTATTGTATGAATCTTTGAAAATGCTGACAGAGATTGAGACAAAATATGAGCTAGAATAGCTCACCTTGAAAATAAAAATAGTATTATCGAAGAGATAAATTGCGTCTTTACAAGTTACTCTTGACAATGAAAATGGGTTACGACTGATATGTGATCGTTAAGATCAATGAATTCGATCAAACACTCACTAACTGCTAGCCACGAAAGGTAGGTAAAACCCATTTCCCTGCCTGCGTTCAAAAGAGTGGAAACATGAAGTTTCATGCAGGGGTAGAAATTGTGTAAATGAAATGCACATTGCATTTAAAATATATACACATGTTAAAATATTACATTTTCGCTATTGAAACATACACACGTGTTTTTGGAGCCGTTTCTAAGAAAATGAATTTATTTCAAACTTAAAAGTTGCCTATATTTGACGCAAAAGTAGGCAAAAATTCTCATATTTTCGACAAATTAAACATATTCTTACTTGAATATCTATTCCTCATGAACACATTACATTAAGAAAACTAATGCTGCTACAGAATGGTACAGACTTTCTCGTACTAGTTAGTCTCCTAATCGGTTTCGTCTGCTTTTCGTTTTTGCCCCCATTTCTCGTTCTTGCAGGTATCTATCGGCATCAAAAATAATTTGTGGCAATTTATTAATATTTCGGGCCCGTAGTTGCATAATATAACTTGTAGTGCTACAACAGAACATTTTTTGCATTTAAAATTTATTATTCTCATAATTTTCAAAAATTAAGAGAGTTCAACGAGAATGAATCATAGACTGTTTTTAAGTGTCCTTTGCTCTATCAGAGGAAAAAATTAAAAGAAAATTTTGAAGTGAGTCTTGAAAACAAAAATTTTAATTCGCCTTTTCTTCAAGCACTTTGAAGCAGAGAAAGCAATACGCAATAACAATATCCTAACTACGAACGATTCAAAATAATGAACGCAAAATATAACTTTATCATTCACTGTGAAATTTTAATTACTTTACTCAACTACTTACGTATATTATAGCGGTTTCATTTTACGTACCTTATAGCGGTTTGATATATGATACACAGGAGTAATGGGTACAGTTTTCGCAACCACAAACATAATAGGATTTCAGTAATAAAATGATTCCAACGGATGAACATGAAAAATTTACTACGTAAGTAATACACTACGATGACACTTAAACCAGAACACGAGTATGTATTATGACTCACACACACTTATTCGTAATATTCTTTCGATATTCCACTGGTAAAATTGCAGTTGTATTCATATTTCAGACTGCATTAAAACAAATACATTGTTTAATAACTACATTCTTGTCATGGTAACCAATTCATCCCAGAACTACTGGCGAATTTTCTAGGCGAGCGAATGCAGAAAAATCACATTTGTGGTAATATTTACAATAATTCGAGATGTTATAAAACAAAATATTTTTAAACTTTTTCCATAGACACGATGGTTTACTTTTCGTTTTTCTCCAATATATACTTTTTATTCAATTCTTGTTTTAAAAACACCTCCATTTTTAGCATTATTTTGATTTTGGGGCCTCAGATAACTTGGCTCAAATCAAGTTTTTCAAATATCGGAGAGAATTGAACTCTTTTACATTGTGAAGAATTTCGGTGAAAAATTTCCATAGTTCTTGAAAAAATTTGGTTCAAATATTTCAGAAAATTAGCCAATTCAGTTCCATTATACTCAAGGATTATAAAGAACTTATGGGCATTTAAAAGTATCATTAGAGATAATTTGAAGTTCATGTGTTAAGAAATTCAATGAACACTGAAATACATCTGTAATGTAAATTTTGTCGACGTGAGAGACAAGTCAAAAAAATTACATTTTTGTAATTTTTGAAAAAAAAACAAAAGAATAGAGCAATATGGCATTTATGTCATCGTATAGGGCACTAACACTACTAAAAGCTAAAAGAAAAAAATTGGAGCCGTTTTTGAGAAAATCTAGTTTTTGTTATTTTTTTAAATTCCAAATATTGCACGAAAACTAATAAAATTTCAAAAAATCTACATGATCTTTATGAAATAACGATTTATAAACAACAAATTTCATTGGAAGGAAAAATCTGTCTTCAATTTTTTAGTTGTAGAAAGACGCCGAAAAAAATTCAAACTTTTGTAATTTTCAAAAATTCAGAGTTAACCGTGAAAATCGGACCTACGCCACCTTTATATGTGTATTTTACTCTATTCTTACAATAAATGTAAAGAAGAATTTGGAGCTGTTATTGAGAAAGTTTTGAAAATGCCCGTAGGGCTTCACGTAAAGTACCCTCAGATTTTAAAGAATGCTTTTCAAAATCTCAAAGCTTCAACTAGAGCCCGATGGTAAAGGTTTTTTTTTAAAATTGGGAAATATCGTACGCATGGTTTAGGCGCTAGTGTTGTTCACATACGTCAGACGGACGGACATTTTGCTTTGAATTGGTTTTTCGGCATCAAGGACCCACAAAACAGGGATTCTGGCTACACCACGTGCTAGCGGATTTTTTTTATTTAGTAACTGAATTTATCTACTTTTTCGTTATCAGGGCCCGGCAATTAATTTTTTTCTGCCGAAAATCCGCCGTTTTTTCACGCAGCATCACATAACTTTCTCTATACTTCGTATATTAATCCGTATATACGTACGTATACGAGAAAGTAAAAGTGGATAGAAAAAGCGATAAACGTTTTGAGATACACCACCCTGCTATTTTTAATGAATAGTTAGTTACTATTGGTTTTAATTTAACGAATGGAAAATTGTAATTAAAATTGTAGGAAGACGCTGAAAACATTTAAAATGTTTGCAATTTTCGATAAATCAGGAATTTAAATGAAAATGAGACTCTTAAGCCCCTTTACGCTAGCCTCGGACAAAATTTAATCCTAAAATTTGGTGCCATTTTTTTAACATTTTTAATATTTCCTAGGTCTTTGTATAAAATACTTCCCAAAAATCGAAATATCGGTTTCAAATTCAAGAGGCCCAACATCAGTAAGATCGATTGGAGAATATCTATTTTGGTGAAAATTCTGCTTACGGTTTAGCCGCTAGCCTCACTCACAGACAGGCGGATAGACGTTTTGCCGTCAAATCCATTTTTCGGTATCAGGGACTCGAAAAAGTAAATTCTGACAACACAGAATGTCAGAGGACGTAATTTAATATGTTTAGAGGCAAAATTTATCCACTTTTTCAATACCACAACTCGTAAATAATAGTCTTATTGTCGAAAATTCGTCATTTATTTCGCAGCATTACATTTTTCTCTATATTGTGTAAGTTGGATTGATAAAGTAAAAAGTAAAAATTGAAAATGTTGAGGCGTCATGTAAAGTAATACACAAAATACTAAGTATTCGTTTCAAAGTCTGAACACCTTGAGTAAGGTCAGATCGATATAGGAGTGTACCGATCGTTGAAATACCTTAAAATTAGACTGTGCTCATACTATTTTACATATTTTGTATTCTTCTACTTCGTGGAAAAGGAAAGTCTGTTTTCTCATACTAAATAATTAATTTCTACAGTACGTTTTGATCTACGTTATAAAATTGAAACAATTTTCTATAGAATCAGAACAATCAAACCAATTTTAACTCCTTATAATGATTTTGTGCAGCACCAAACACCGTGAGTTGTTACACCGGGTATAACAGCTTGGACTATGGGGGAGGAATTCTTACAGCTGGTGCTCTTCATTATGCTGGACGTACATACGGTATTCAGGAGTGCAGCGACCTTGAAACCCACCAACTTGCGGCAGTCACATTGTGAACAGCACCCGCACTGTGCCGTGTAACATACGAGTATGTAATCGTATGTGAGCATGTAACATACTCGAACATATACATCAGCTTCGAAACCTACTCACGGTATGTCCTTGTATATATGGAGAGCGTAGTGTCGAAAAAGGTAGAAGATGGTGAAGAACTTAATTTTATTTTATTGTGACAAATAATCCGCGTAGAAGTTTATTTAGGTTAATGAAAAGAAATCAAATAAATAAATTTTATTTGTTACATATTGTTCTTTAATATCAAAATTTGCAGAAGGTGTTTAATAGCTGGTATATGTTTTGATTTACAAACACTGATTTAGATGGCTATACAAATTATAAACATCAAAAATATATTACATATACGAGGAAGTAATAAATTGAAATAAGTTTTAATGGAGAAATCACTGGCATTTTATACAATTGTTTGTATATCGATAAGACTTCAATTTGACTATGGAATAAATTTTTGTCTAACATATATTTGTTTCATATTTCCGTGGGAATTATAGCAAATTAATTACTAAAATTTTAGAGGTCTTTTGAAATTTTATTTTAAGAAGTTACAATAGCATCTCCAAAAAATGAATAGAACCAAAATCACTTCGTTAGTTCAAGAACTCAGGAATAATACCATGTAGATGGAAATGGAAGAGTATTAAGTATATATTCCCATCCCAAACATAAGAAAATTATGAGTCTGTGGTGCAATTTTGAAATCGGACGTTTTTCTATTCCAGGGAAATCAAAGAAAATATCATGAAACTGCTGAACTGGTTCGTTATGGGTACATGGCTGCTTGTCGCCAATTGGTGCAAATGTGTCTACAGTGACGATATTACGTGTGCTTCAGGTCTGAAGATTGGAACGCAGGCGTTAATCAAAAGCCACAGAAATCATTCGGGACACTGGGCTTCACAGGTAAGAATGTTAAGCAGTCTGTTAAAGTATGAATACTGCTGCAGATTCAATTTTAACCAGAAAGTTGGAACCACCATCATCGAAATCACAGATTAGGCTGCACCACGGTTTCGAATAAATCTCAATATTCTCTTTGTGGTCATTGATTATTTAGTTTCGCTTGCGTTAAAGTACCCGAAACTGTGACGATGTCAAGTTCACTAAATAAGCGCATTTTTATGAGCTGAAATTTTACTCCACTAACATTTTGCTCAAATGCGAGCTTTTGTTTTCATTCTGTTCTTCGATATTTCGTATAATTTTATCTTCTCTTTGTAGACTAAGGGTCCTACATCACAAATAAAAATTAAAACATTACCGTTGAATGAGTATTTAAATAATATGTTTAATATTATAACTCTAAATGCAATAATTATATTGTTTACATGGTATTTTAATACAACATATCAACATAATATTTATAGTTTTGAAACTTGGCGGGTTAGATCCATTCAGCATCTCACCACTAATACGCAATACGAATACTACTACTACTAATACTACTACTAATACTCAATTTACAATATTGGAGTACTGATTTCGTTGGAATAACTGTACTGACAAAGAATTAATTGGGAAAACACGTAACTCACATATAAGTAAACTCATTGATCGTGTGTTAACTATGGTTTTGACATTATTTGTTTCTATCTCCAAATTTGTTCGCTTCAAAAAGTCTCCTTACCATGAGATATTTTTACCCACACACTCGGGCAGCATTGTTAAACTCTAAATAGTTAAATAACTCGTAAATTAGCGTTTCAGTACCTAACAACCAGAATCTGGAATGCAGAATCTGGAACTGTATGCAAAATTAAACCAAGAACTTTAGTTTCTACGTGATTGAATTGCACAGATCTCCTTCTCGGTTTGGTAATAAAGTTAAATAATATTGCAAAGAATGGAGTTGCACTTGCCGATCCTGTAATATCGCATGGACAACTTTACGTAGATTTCTCAAGAGTAAAATGCTTTTCTAACGTTTTTGTGACTAACAAAGCGAAAAACTGTAAAGGATGATGGTACAATTACTTCAAATGTTGTTTTCAGGAATTTTTGTGAATTGTTTCAAGAACATCTGAGTAAATGTTTATTGAAAATTTGTTTCAAAAAATAAATTGCATTCGTTTTTTATTTTCATTTGCTATTCTGTAAGAACTTTGGAAGCTACCTTGGAACATTTTTAAACAAATAAACACATTTCTTTAATTGCGTTAACTAGCTTCGTTAATTGCGTTTCCGTAGAAGGTAACTTGCTATGAAAATGGAAAGATAGAGAAGAGGGTGGTGTTGAAGATGCGATAGTTTTCGCTCGGATATGCTAGTCTGTTTATATTCCTCCGATGTTCATTTCTAGATTTATAATTTATGTTTTCTAGATATTCAATGCAAATCTACGTGCCTTTATTCCTTTCGTATGTTCGTACTATTTCATTTTTTGTCACTGCGATGAAGGTTGCTCTTGTTTTATTTCCTTTCCCATTTCCTCATTTCTAATTTTATCTAGTTATAAAATTATCATTAAGCAAGCAAATGATGTTTGTCATCAATCGTATTTTAAATTCATAAAATCCTACTTTGAAAATCTCAATCATCGTCTGTTTTATTGACATGGTTTGAAGAATTATTTTTAAATGTAACAAATTTGTAATTTGGATCTGAAATAATTGTTCTGCTTTTTCCCTTCACCAATACAGGTAGAGCTAATCATCAAAGACGCTGAAGTACAACGTATTCCAATGGATATGGACGTACATGAACACAGTTTCAGATGTGGTAACACGAATGGAAGCCAAAATGTAACAACCGACAAAAGCTATACGACTACCAGCGTTACATTCGTCAGTAAGGAACTTTTGAGCAAATCAGATATAGTTGTTTATGATCTGGGCTGTCCGGGTGACGCCACGTCGAAGGCTGGCGTGCCGACGTTTCGACCGACATATCGCGGTCCTCTTCAGGGCTGTACTGCAGTCCAACAGTACAGCCCTGAAGGGGACCGCGATATGTCGATCGAAACGTCGGCACCCCAGCCTTCGACGCGGCGTCACCCGGACAGCCCAGATCATGACTCTGGCCGCGGAAGCCTACGATATCATAGTTGTTTATGTAATTTAATGGATAGGTGAAGTGTAAAGAAGCCACACCCGTTCAAGCAGTGTATCGTTTAATTTAGTTACAAAAAATGAAACTGCTTTGTAAAAAATTATAATAATTCAGGACATATGTATTCCTTGACATTTAAATGTAGTGAATTAATTATTTTCTGAATCAGTCATGGATCCAGATCTATCCAATGACAAATCACATATGAAAATCTACCAAATATTTAAATCTTCGAGTGCTGATTTGATTAGAACTGGTTAGAGAATCTTACTTACATAGAATATTAGCATCATTTTCATTGTGCGCAACGGAGAATCACGAATATAAAAACAACGAAAAAATAAATTGGAAGTTGAACCATTGAGGTTTTAACTCTAGAAAATTTAGATGAGTATTAACAAATTTTATTATATAAGTATTATGAAACTATTGAATGAAAATATCTCAAGTGTGTAATACTCCTTGAAAATATTACAAGTCCGAGTTTGCAGTGGTACAACGCGTAAATTTTACAAGTTCCAATTGAACACCTAATAAGGAAATATTCTAAGTTCAAATTCAATGTTCACTCTCACGAAATATTACAAGTCCCGATTTGATAATTAACCTCAAGAAAAAAACCGCACAAGCGATCCGCTCACCACCACGACACGAATCGGAATACCCTAATTCCCAATCTGGTCCACCCTTGGAAGCTGTTGTATTTTTCCCTCTATTGTTCTTTTCGCGTTGCTATGATGTACCCTGCGTATCTACACCTTAGAAACCCACGTCTGAGAACGAACTCGCGTTACTACGGTGTCATCTGTATCTGCATCATAGAAGCCATTTTATTGCCAACCATTTATTTACCTAAATAAAATATCCATCATTTTTGGTACGCCACTATATATATATATATATATATATATATATATATATATATATATATATATATATATTGAGACGAGCTCGAATATATGCCCTGGTAACGGACCGAACCATGTGTAAAAATTCCCAAGATACCGTCTTCGGCAGTTCGCTAATTTGAACGCGGCGCGAGAACCCCGTCACTCTCTGACGTCGACCGCGGCCGCGCCGAGCGAAACGCTTGTCCACGAATAAGAAATTCGAAAGATAAGCTTGGGAACGAGATCTTGTGATTGGCCGGTATCCGAAAAACGAGGGAAGCCAACGGCAAGAAATTTTTTCCGTTGAAAGTTGAAAGACTCTTAGGAAAATCTCGGAGGAGGACGGATCGCTGCGGAACGCGTCTCACCAATCACGTCAAAACCGTTATAAGTGATGGTTAGTGAAGAGAAACCGGTCGCGGGTCGCTAGCAGTGAACTTCACGCGAGATTGTTTCATCCGAGTACGGGAAGAGAACGAATACTGTACTCGTTTTTTTATTGATAATTCACGACGGAAAATAAACGTGTATCAGTGGGAGCGAATTATGTGAATTCGGTGAGGGCTGAATCGGACTCTTTTCCGGCGTACGCCGAACAGTTTTCTGCATCGCCGCTACGTCACATCACCGAAGCAAGGAGCCAAGGCGATAACAATTCCTGAAACACCGCCAGAGAAGCATTTGTGTTGAGGAAGGAAGACGGGCGCAGAGGCGAGGCCGAGGCAATTCTCAGCCGAGAAAACTGGTGCGGAAACGCAGCGGAAGGAGGGGCGGAGGATCGTGGAGGCCAGGCTGCCCCGGCGCGTCGCCAGCACGAGCCGTCGCTACCAGCGCGAGAGCCCGGAGGTCGCGTAAGGTGCGATCGCCACGTTCTCCAAACGCCGAGGCGCCAAGGCGCCGCTCGCAGCACTCGACTTGGCCAGTTCACGTAAAACCCCATTGGAGAAGCGTGAGTACCCGTGCGACAGAACGGTCGCAGTAACGAAAAAGATGTAATCGAACAATGTTAAACCACACTATTCTTTTAAAAGCTTTTCAAATGTTACGCATTTCAAGCCACATTTGTGAATGCTGGCGTGTGGAACTCTTGAATGAAAGCTATGTTAAGAACATAATTGATTAATTTGCTTTAAACAAGTCACCCAGTTGATTGAGTGTTTAAAGAGGTTTATAAAGTGTTCAAAGTTCATATAGTAAATTTATCTGTAGTCTGTGCTGAGTTTTCTAAGCATTGGTGGTTGAAGTGTATTGTGAATTAAAAACCACTTTTAAGAAACGAAAGCAATTTAGCGCAGGGGATTTAAAAATTTGTGTTCTTTGTGTCCTTAAGACGAAGGTATTCCTACACCAACTGGTGCATGAATTACAAAATTATTTAATGAATGATGAAATAAGGTTTTTTTATGAGGTAGCGATAATTGCTTCGAATATGCATTTCCGAGCACGAAGGTTGTGTTCTAAATGTGATTATTTGTGAAGGGTTGTTATTTTTGTTGAATTTGTGTGTTGTGTTTTTTTTCTTTTTGTTTCTTGATTGTAGAATATACAGCCTTGTATGCCAGAGCCACAAGTGTTTTGCTTTGAGTACAAACCTGCCCGTAGTCCCCACCCAGGTGCATTTTCAGACATAAGCCTCATCAAGGCAAACGATTCGAAACAACTCGAGAGGTCTGACGTCGGGACGGCAGTGAACTGTCGAACGACGCCGGTAACGCCCACGCGATCTCACACATCCTTAGGGCTAACGACTCCTTATCGCAACAGAGTTGTATTATGCGCGGCGCGTCGCGAGGGAAGGCCACGACGTGTGTTCCGTCGCAATATATATATATATATATATATATATATATATATATATATATATATATATATATAT